>QXTE01000046.1:3391394-3646255 GCA_003942145.1 Platysternon megacephalum
GGCACCCGACCCCCTGCCCTGACCCCCTGCCACACCCCACACCCCGACCCCCTGCTCTGAGCCCCCTGCTGCACCCTGACCCCCTGCCCTGAACCCCCACTGCACCCCTGCTGCACCCCAACCCCCTGCCCTGAGCCCCCTGCCACACCCTGCACCCTGACCCCCTCCTGCACCCCTCACCCCAACTCCCTGCCCTGAGCCCCTGCCACACCCCACACTCCTCCTGCGCCCCCTGGGGGCAGGGAGGGGGCAGAGTTGGGGTGGGGATTTCGGGGAAGGGGTTGGAATGGGGGCAGGGAAGGGCTGGGAAGAGGCGGGGCCTCATGGAAGGGGGGGAGTGGGGGCGGGGCCGAGGGCGGCGGGGGGAGGTGTCAGTAAATGTGGCCCTCGGCCCAATGTACTAGTCCTCATGTGGCCCTCGTGGTCATTTGAGTTTGAGACCCCTGCTTTAGTGTGTACTTCTACAGCTGAATCGATCTTGGTCGAATAGGGGGAAAAGTCAAATAAAATTTAGAATTTTCAATCATTTTTGTTCCAAAGTAGAACAACTTGCATTTAAAAATAAATAAATTATGAACTACTTTTTGAAAAACTTCTGACTTGAAAAACATTGAAACTTCAAAATTTAAAGATTTTACTTTGTTTTATTCCTCTCGCCCCCTCCCCCCCACCCCTTCTTCTGCTTTCTCCATTCTCTTTTTTCCTTTGCTGCTGAACGAATAGCACTCAAGGAAGTGCTTTTCTTTATCTTTGGTCACATCTGGCTTAATTTACATCAGAGACACATTCAAGCAGGCAGGTATGGCTCAGGCACTGCTTGCCAAATACATTTTAAGAACTCATTCTCAGCCTGTATCTACAAAGTCCATGGTGTGTTAAACATACATACATCACCCAAGAATATTAATAATCAATGATATATTGCACGCCACTTTTTGCATATATATCATGACAACAATATGCCAACTGGCATTGGGGCGGTCTTAGGCTCACAGTTAGGTAGAGGACTGCTTTCTAATCTAGAAAATAAATCTACCCGGAATAGAAACCAGACTCTGTATACTAATAAAGAGATGGTAGGTGAAAACATGAAGAATGAGAGGGTGGCCCAGTGGTTAGAGTGCTAGCCTGGGACATAAGGAACCCAGGATCTGTTCCTTTCTCTGCCAGACTTCCTCAGTGACCTTAGGCAAGTTTCTTAGTCTCTCTGTATCTTAGCTCCCCCTTTGAAGGATTGGCAGAACTCGATTTCTTTAAATATAATTTCAGTGGATAATATCAATGTTTATTTTAAAGCAATTTTTATCAATTTAAATGTTTACCATTGCAATAAATTATGTGGGCAGAGGTCAGACAATTATTTAATGACAGCAGATGTTAATACTGAAAAACTTTAGCTTTAGAACTTTAAAAAACACAAATTGTCCACATCAGTGTCAAAATACACAAAGTAACTATCCTTAAATCAAATTATAATAAGTTCCCAAGCTGCATTTTCCTTACTTTTCCTGCCTGTAAGTTTCAACTATTGATGGTAATATTTTTGTCAGTTTGTGTGTGTGTATGGTGAAATCAACATTTACTGACACGTACCGATGAAAAAGCTGATTGGTCCAAGCCTACGTGTCTGTAAATGGAAATAACACTTTCCTACCTCACGGAGGTGTTTTAAGGACAAAAATATTCAACTATGAGGCACCTGGATGCTATAGCAATGGGTCCGATTAAATACCATAGATAGGGCAGTGTCGTGGGGCATGTACACCCCGTCAACCTTTGGGGAGGGAGTAGGGATATTATAACCCCATGGCTGAGTCCAAATGACTGCCCTTAGCCTCAGGGCAGTGTGGCCAGAAGGGAAATGGGCTACCTCCCAGGGTGGGTGGCGACTGGGGTAGGGGGACCCAGGCCCTCCCTACTCCACCAGGTCCCAACCCAGGGCCCTGTCAGCAGTGAATGGATTCACCACTAGGTCAGTTCCAAATATGGAACAGGGATCCATCCAAAATATGCTGCCTTTGTCCCACTTCCACAACCGGATCAATGTCTAGTTCCTCTGGGTTACTTCCTACCCTGTTTTCCAATGCTGCCATCCACAGATCTCCTGGGTCTCTGGGGTCATTGGCTGGTGAAGCTCCCAACTGTTCTGTCTCCTCTTGGGCTTCTGCAGGCAGCTGGCTTTCTGCCTGGGTCTTGGTAAGCCTGGCCTCCGGGGTCTGGGGCTCCAGCAGCTCCCAGGAGGGAGCCTGCAATGTGCGTTCTCCTTCCAGACTGAGCTGGGCTGCTCCCTTTTATAATGAGGCTCCAATTGGTGCATGCCCAGCAGTGGTGAGGGGTGTGGCTTCCTCAGCCCGCAATATGTGGTTAACCCCTTTTTGGCCAGTGTCGGGTAGGTGCACCCCATCACAGGCAGCTTGCTATGACAGACAATGAGCTAATTTAAATCTGTGTAGAAGCTGAGGCTAGTGTAAATTTTCATAGCTCTATTGACCTCAAGAATCCTGGATGCATGAGCTAAATTCTATTTTGGCTTATGCATGATCAACAGAATTGTTAAGTCTAAGTTTGCAAGTCAAATTCAGTTATTAGTGTTGACAAATGAGCCACAAGGCCCCAGATTGGCTTGCAGATTCCAGAATGAGTCTCCAGGCTGGCAATAAAGCTGGCTGAATATTAATGAAACATTACTCACAAATCAGAATACTGAAAGTCTGCTGCAGTATGATTAATGGGGCTGTTACTATTTTAGTATATAGGCAACTGTTTGGTGTTCATGAAAATAGTCAAAAATTGTGAAAATTTCACAGATTTTAACATGAATGATTAACCATCCAAAAATTAGCATTAGAAGTTTATTATTTGGTATTCACCTTTTTAAACTGACAATAATTTTGTAAGAGCAGAAAGAATAGAATGACACAGGCAACCAATCACACAGAATATGAATAGAGGACTGGAATAAAGTAGGCCAAAAATAGTTTGGAGAAATTATTGGGTAAATATTTACAAATAACAAATTCATTTGCAGAAATTGGGATCAGTTGACAAATGATGCATTGGCCACAAAAGGGGCTATGTTAATAACGGATATTACTCATAACAAACAATTCATCCTGCTCTGGTTGATATCTAAAAATCCTACAACATTTTATATGTAAACTGAGCAAATATGATATGACCTCTCAAAGACAAACGTAGAACTGCACAATGCCATTTTCCCAGTTACATTTCAGACAATAACTACACTCTGTGGTAAAGTGCAAAAAACCCCAAAGCAAACAACCAGAGTACATCTGACCAATTGTGCATTGGGAGGAAAAATTCTTATGGAACCCTGCAGTCAACCAGCTAAAGCCCTCAGGCATGAGATTAGATTATAGTCATTATATTGATGCAGAGCTGCAAATATTATGAGTGTGTTGAGGGCGATGCAGAGCTTTGTGTTTTCTCCATGGATCATGAAGGGAGGGAGTGAACAGGGCAATTGACAGACTCCACGGACAGAAGGTATCACCATTGCTATCCAGCCTGACCTCATACACATACAGGCAATACTTCCCCCTACCCTCCTCCTCCTGGAAGTTAGATCATCATCATCATCGTTTACCACTCCAAAACTGCAGCTAAGATCTTGGCTGCAATCACTTATCTTGAATAGTTTCTTGGGAGCACAGGATGTTGACAGGGGGCACTGCAGCAGGCAATGTTCAATTGTTTGCTTAGGCTCTCCACATTTGCATTTGGGGACATTCTTCAGCTTCCACTTGGTCATATTGTCACCAGTCTCTTCCATCCCAGCTCTCAGTCAATTTAGAGTACATCAGTGTTTTCTTTCAAGGTCGTGTCTGAAGAAAGTTGTTCTGAAGCATTTCTTGCCATTTTGTTACTCTAGCCCAGTGGTCCCTAACCTTTTTGTGGCCAATAGCACATTCATGTTTTCAGAAGAGTGTGGCGGGCGCCAACAATTTTTCAAGGCTTATTTTGTATTTGTACATTAAATAATACAAACAACATCATATTTAATATTACATAATATATGAATCCAGAGAGAAGAGAGAAGCCGGAGAGAAGCTGCGAGGACAGAGAACACCGGCGCCCTGGCAGGCGTGGGGCCACGGCTTAAGCCGGAGAGAAGCCGTGGCCCCGTGCCTGCCGGGGACAGAGAACTCCGGGGCTGCAGGCTGCGGGCGTTCTCTGTCCCCAGCAGGCACGGGGCTCGCCTAGTGCCCAGCAGGGGAGAGAAGCCGGGGCCCCGCACCTGCCGGGGACAGAGAACACCGGCGCCCGCAGCCTGCAGCCCCGGAGTTCTCTGTCCCCGTCAGGCGCAGGGCCGCGGCTTCTCTCCCCTGCTGGGCACTAGGCGGGCACTCATAAATGCCCCGGCGGGCGCCATGGCGCCAGCGGGCACCACGTTGGGGACCACTGCTCTAGCCTTTTGCAGTGGTATTTACAGGTAAGGGATTTTCAGAGGCAAAGTTCTTTCTGGATTTCCACCTCTTTGGTGGTGGAATGTGTCAATGCAGTGGGTGTCTTGGATCATACATCTTATTTTGTCTCACCTTTTTACTAAAGGCATCCCACCTCACTGATGGTGGTACAATCACTAAGGCAGTATAGCGACTGTGGGAGTTAGTTTCAAGGCCCCTGTGATGACCTTACAGGACTAATTATGTTCAGTATCAATTTTGTGTACATGGCTCAAGTGTGACAATACATGGTGAGACTGGTTTCTTTGAGTGTTTTGGGGTCAGCTTCCAATTTGTGTACTACAGAAACTGGCCAACACATTACCTGGAGTTCATTTTATTTTTCAGCATTTTGACGTGTTCTTTGAATGTCAGCATTCAGTCTAATGTGATCCCTAGGTACACCAGATGTTTCTAGTTTCAAGGATTGTACCATCCTGTGATATCTGCAGTTTTTACTTGGCTGTCAGTATTTCAGGTGAAAGGCACACACTTGTGTCTTATAGGGTTGGCATTCAGGAACCATGTGCAATAGTATTCTCTAAATATGCTCAGGGAGCCAGTTGGAATGTGCTCAGTATCCTCAAATCTTTCTGATTGGGTGGCAATGGAAAGATCATCTGCATAAATGAATTACCACATGTTGGGAACTGCTGGTTGGTGATTTGTGTAGACATTAAGGGTTTTAGCACTCAGTCTTGGGGGCAATCCATTGCATTGAGTATGCCAGCAACTTTTCTGACTATCCATCTTGACAAAGAAACATCACTTATCAAGCAGGGAGGAGCTGACCTGGATCATCTTGCTATTTCTCAAAATTCTTGCCAGTTTCAATAGAAGTGCATGATGGTTCAGTGTCACAAGCAGCCGACAGCTCAACAAACACATCCCATGTAACTTTGCAGGTTTCAAAGCCATCTTTGAGTTAGGTTTGCAACTTGACAACAAAATGAATCTCCTAGGCAGAAACTGGCTTGGTTATCAGTCATCTGCCCTTCCCCTATTGGTGCTATTCTACCCATTATGGTCTGCTTATATAGCATGTATGTTGAGAAAAGTAAGGATATTGGTCAGTAACTCTTTTCAGAGTTGGTGTCTTTATGTGGTTTGAGTAATGCAGCCCAAGTATCTGCACTGTCTCCATGCAAGTATTAAAAGTCAAGTAGCCACTTCTGTACTCTTGTCCTGACGTGTAGCAGTAGTTCATTTACACTATCGAGTCCAGCTGCCTTTCCACATTTCAGAGTTTTCATGGCTACTGTCAGCTCCTCAGTGTTGGGCTGTTCATTGTGGACTGTGTGGTCTCTGAGGAGTGAGCAAAGTTCCTGATAAACTTGTTTTGTTTTGTGCTTTGTTTTGTGGGCTGGTTTGCCATTTAGGATTAATTGTTGTGCAAGTTGATTGCTGCAGTTTCTCCAATGCACTTTTGGTTGTTTGTCCATCAGGGCACAGTTTACGAATGGTGGCCTGTGATTTTTTGCTATTATGGCACAGGTTTCTTGTTTCAATCAGCTCCTCCAGCAATCGTGCTGCTCCTTTCTGATCTCTCTCATAAACATTTCCCCAAGGCCAATGGTTTCTTCATTGAAGGGATACAAGTCAAACAGTTGTGAAGATCTCTTATCTTGTGGCCTGTTTTGTTCTGAAAGCCCAGGTACATGTAGAATCCAACATCTCCAGGGGATGTGCTTTTGGGTAGTCTTCCACACTGGGGAGACAAATTCTTCATAGTGCTTGTGTACCATAGCAATATTACAGATGGATCCATCCAATTCAGAGGTAAAGCTGAATTAAAGCATATCTTTTAAAAATATCTAATCTTGTCTTAAAGATTCCAAGCAATGATGAATCTACCACCTCTCCTGGTAAGTTGTTCCAATGTTTAATTACCCTCACTGCTAGGAAGTTGCATCTTATTTCATGGCCGAATGTGTCTGACTACAATTTCAAGCCATTGATTTCATCATGCCTTTGTCAGCAAGATTACTCTCCCTGCCACCCCCCAATATCTTTTCTGTGTAAGTACCATACACAGTGACCTGGTCGAGTCACTTTTCAGCCTTCTCTCTGGTAAACTGAATAGACTGAGATCCTTAAGCCTCACATCATGTCTTGTTTTCCAGGCCCAGACCATATTTGTGGTTCTCCTTTGAAATCTCTCCACTATTTCCACATC
The DNA here is from genome assembly GCA_003942145.1 of Platysternon megacephalum. Taxonomy (NCBI): domain Eukaryota; kingdom Metazoa; phylum Chordata; order Testudines; family Platysternidae; genus Platysternon; species Platysternon megacephalum. The sequence goes on from QXTE01000046.1 coordinate 3,398,037, forward strand.
CTTTGTTCCCAGATGTATACTGCCGTAATGAAACGTTTTGTTGGACTGTGATCACTTCACCAGGTAATTCAGATCATTCTAACAATAACATGTCCTCATTATTTACTACCTCATCATGTGCTTACACTTTGAGAAATAAACCGTTAGTGGGTAGGATTTTCAAAAGTGCTCCACATTGGCCTAACTCTGCTCCCACTGAAGTCAGGGTTTGAACACTTTTTTAAAATCCTGCCCCCATTGCTGCAATTGATGGATTAAATATTGTGCAAATAAGTGACTAGCCTCTTACTCTCTGAAGGAAAATAAAAATCAATGAAACTGGCCAACAATTAATCATGTGACAAGGGATGGTTAGGGATAATTAGTTTTCCACAGTTGTATATCTGATTTGTTTTGTATACTTGATTCAAACTAATTCAAATGTCTATTACAAAAAATAATCTGAGCTTCAGACCTAGGTCAAATTATGAATTGTTTTCTTCCAATTATGAATTGTTTTCTTCCAATTAGAGAGAGATAATCAGTCTCTGATTTAAAAAGTGGGGGAGGGATACTTTTTGTGTGTGTGTGAAACAACCCTCTTCTGCTACAGGGTAACGCAAAAAATAAGAATAATATATTTACCTTTTAATACATTATGTCCTGAGGGGACAGTGAAATGTCTTAAATTCAGCTAGCTTGTTTCACTACTGAGGTTTTTTGTTTAACATAGTGCATTTTCTGTGACCTAGAAGAACCAGCTCAAGGCCTTAGAGAACTGTCCACAATCCTTCAGTATTTAGCCTCTCCATTGAGACTAAGAAATGCACCAGTTACATATTTTGGCTGTAACTTAGACCCACTGGACTGCTGTAGTAGTCTACCAAACTCATTCTACTCATGCCACCAAATAGCAATGAGATGACGACAATGACTTTTGGTTACCACAGAACCGGGTTGGATTTGAATTGACATTCTACATATTAAAGGTTGTGCATCAAGCTACCAATCCCTGAGCCATCCAAGTCTCCAGGCTTTTCCTATTCAAAATTCTGGGGTGCAATTCAACTAAGCCTAGTACCTTATCAACTTTTAACATTATTTCTGATTGCCAAGAATTCACTTGTTCTCTCTCTAGGCAATACTGTATCTGTTTAATCAATAGGAACAGGGCTGGCTCTAGGTTTTTTGCCGCCCCAAGCAAAGAAAAAAAACAAAAACCCTCCGAGCGCGCAACTGCCGAAGCAAAAAGAAAAACAAAAAACCTTCCGGAATGCTGCCCCTGGAATTGTGCCTCCCCAAGCATGTGCTTGGTTTGCTGGTGCCTAGAGCCGGTCCTGAATAGGAACATATTCTCTGTGACCCCCCTGGACTTTCTTGGCTGTTCACTGCTTATATTTCTAAAGAACATCTTATGTCCAACTTCTCTCCTCTGTTTTTATTTGATTTAATACTTTAATCTTCTTTTAGAAGGCTTTTGCATTCTAGTGGGAAAGCATAATAAGATCACTTTCTCAAAACACTAGTTAAGCCAATTTACAGGAATTGGTTAAAAGACATTGCTACCTAGAAAAGACAGATAACATATGCCTGTGTATATCAGCTTGTGGTAGGGAGTACTTTCTAGGGCTTGGGAGTTAAAATTCAAGGCTTGACTCTGCCACGCTCTATGATGTTGGGCAAATCACTAAACTCAGAAAAATTCTACTCATTTTTTGGATAGGGAAGTAATAATATCAGAAATCCTCATGCAAAAGGACAGACACAAATTTTAATGATAATTTTCCAAGTTGAATTGATTTGTGTGCCTCAGTTTCCCCATTCATAAAATAGTGTTAACGGTAAAATACTTGTAGATCCTCTGATGAAAGGTAATAAATAAATGCAAGAGTTTATTATTAGCCTTATTAGCTTTCAGGCAGGCTCTTTTTAGGCTTATATCGGTCCCTTCTTGCAATAGCACTTTCTTACAAAAAAACTTACTTAGTTTACACAAAGTAGTACTTACTCTGCAAAGTTACAATGGAGTACATATTTATTTATGACAATCTGGGTGTTGTGTAATTGTCTTAATCATTGCAACTTATTCTCTGTTTACTATAGACACTATGCAGTTTGACAGACTGCAGTCACCTGAATACAGTCCTGAAAGTTTGATAACTGTATCTATATTGGTCCTTTTTGTGGTCTGTCACCTACTATTTCCATTGCTTTCCTTTCTATTTCATTTAGTAGATGCCTCAGTGCTGAAATAGGGACTGCTCTAAGTGAATTATGGTAAACCAAATTAAGGCCACTTTAATTCTGAATAACATTTTCCACACAGGGATTTAATACAGTTTAAATAATCCACTTCAAATTCACACCTTTAATTAATTTTGATTACGTTTCTTGGATACTCCTGTGTAGACAAGACCAGAGAGATCCCCTAAAACCAGAGGCACAACTCACCCCAACTTATTCTAGGCTGTCAGCAGCAGTTAATCTGCAGACAAAGCCCAGATTGCTTGCTTCCCTACAGATCCCACTAGTCTGCAAGCAGGAGCAGGAAAACCCCTGTGAAATCTAAAGTGATTGTTTTTATAGTGTACTGAAAATGGCGTTTAAAATAGTAAACTAAATGGCACTAATATGGCAGCTCTATACCAGATATGCACCAGCATTAAAAATGCAGCACTTTATTTTCAGCTTTCCATAAAATATATAGTATTAATTAATTGCAGAAAGGGATGTACTGCTAACTCAGTAAAATTAGAGTACTGTTCAGAGTACTGTTAACATAATATATAGGACTTTTCATCTAATCTATTTAATTAAATCTGTTATTTAATATCTGTATTGCAGTGGCACTCAGAGGTCCTAATAGGGATTGAGGCCTCATCCAGGTAGGTGCTCTATGAGTAAATGAGAAGACTCCATCCTCGCCCTGAAGAGTTTACAATCCAAGGGCCTGATCCTGCAAATATTTATACCTGAAGAACCTTAGATGTGTAGCTTCACTGGGCCCAATTGGTCTATTTCCCTGGGTAAAGTTATTTGTGTTTTCAGGATTGGGGCCTACAAAGACAAAGAGAGTGGGGGTGTCCATTCACATCTAAACTAACATTCAACACAAACTACTCAGATGGCATCAACATCTTATTTAATAAAATTATAAACATAATGAGGATAATGCTAAGAAAGGAATTCCACAAGATTGGACTTTTCATTCAGGAAAAATAGTATATTTAACATCTTGGCTGTTTGCTGAGTGTTGTCTCACAACTAGGCCCCAAAAGGTTGAGTGATAGGACTCTTTGATTTGTATTGTGTTTGTGTGTGTGTTTACATTAGTTTTGATTATCTTGATATTTACGGAGAGGACAGAATGGCTGTAGAATCATTAGATTACAGAGGTAAAGTTGAAAAGGTCAGCAGGTCTGACATATAATTTGTCTTGTTCAATTAGGGCTAGTATTGATGTCCTGTCTTCCTGACCAATACGGTAATCACTTCAAATATAAATTACATGAAGAAATTATTGAGCATTATCCTGGCAGCAGGGATTAAAAAAATCACAATGCTGAACAATTGCAGTGACAAATTTAATAAACATTTAGGATATGTGATTGTGTTGGCTTTGGTCAACTCATCACTAATATTTTTCTAACATCTTCAATGTAGGCTTCTAATATGCAAAAGTGATTTAAAACTACGGTAACTATAAACAAATTAAGAACATAGGATATAAACAAATTAAGAAACATTGTTTTCCATCTACTACTTATTCATTCTTTCAATAAAATAACCAACATTAATCAAATGCATGAAACCTACTCAGTACACTATTACTTAATCTATATTTGTTGGTTGATATCATCCATTTATGATTTCAGATTAATGTTGCAAACTCAAAATGTATTGACCCACATAACATCCTCTGAGATGTTTGCTATAAGTATTTCTTAAAGATGTGTACTGCTCAACACAATTTAAATTACAGCTTTCCAAAAAAAATTTGAGAAGTGAAAAGGGGGAACAATATTCAATCTTAAGTAGGTAGGTGCAAACAGATGATCACTTATTTGAAATTAGAATTGCAAATCCAATCCATTCCAATTATCAATTCAGGTGTGTCAGATGAGTTTTTCCGATTTTTGCATTAGCTTTTAACTTCATGTAATTCCAGTTCCTAAACTGAAAGGGGTTCAAAAGTAATGATGTAAGGGTCAAAGGTAGAGTCACTGAAATGTCTTCTGTGGTCACAACAGTGTGCCTGCTTTCTTTTCTGCTGAATAAATATGTGCAAAAGACTCCCCTGCCCCTCCCCCCAACTCAGACTCATGAGATGCAAAAATGTCTTAAATTCATCTGCTTATGCAAGAAAGTACTAGGGAAATAGTATAATCAGTTGGAACAAATCTTACAGAACTCTTGTACTGCCAGCATCAATAGCTATCAAATAACATAACCTTTATCTAGACTTGAAAGGAGATATTTACTTTGAATAGTTTTTTTGATAATGAGTACTACTCGTTATATATTCTCTGCTGTCAAATTTCTCTTCCTTCAAATGGTGTTAAACTTATTAACTATTTACTTTCACACTGACATTTATGACTGAATGCACCCCTCTATCCTGTGAGGTATCATTTGAAAACTAACAACTTGTTGGTCAATAAGATCACGGTGAAACGTGTGTAGCAACATTTTATATAAAGTTATGAACATAAGCAGAATTTAAGACTGAAATGTGTTTACCAGACAAGCCCGGGGAGTGGGTAAACTGGTTTCTCTAAGATAAAGGACAAGCTGACACCTCTAGCCAGGTGTCATCAAAGTTGATTGGCAATGATCCTTCAAGTGGCCATTCTTGGGCAGTGAAGGGGGACAGGAACAGATGAACCTGCATTTTAACAAAAAACAATGTGGAACCTCTTTCACCACAAGACCACAAGTCTCCATCCTCACAGCTAGAAGGAACTTTATCTAGGGTAACTCTCAGAAAAATGCATTTCAAAGACTATAAAAAGGAGGGGCAAAACCACCTCCGGCATTCTTTCTCTGTATCTATATCTCGCTCGCGCTCTAATCTGAAAGGACAAAGAACCAGCCCCTTGGCCTTTGGGGGACAGCAGTGTTGGATCAACAATGTTGTTGGGAACCCATGCTAAGAATTTTACATTGAACCAACTCTAGTTTGTTAAATTCTAGCTACTAGAAAGCATTTTATCTTTATTTATCTTGTTACCATTTCTGACTCTAATACCTTGTACTTGTACTCACTTAAAACCTATCTCTCTGTAATTAAACTTATTTTATTCTTTAATCAAAGTTAATCATAAGAACATAAGAATGGCCCTCATGGGTCACACCAAAGGTCCATCTAGCCCAGTATCTATCTTCTGACAGTGGCCAGTGCCAGGTGCCCCAGAGGGAATGAACAGAAGAGGTAATCATCAAGTGATCCATCCCCTGTCGCTCATTCCCAGCTTCTGGCTAGGGACACCATTCCTGCCCATCCTGGCTAATAGCCATTGATGAACCTATCCTCCATGAATTTATCTAGTTCTTTTTCAAACCCTGTTAGGGTATTGGCCTTCACAACATCCTCTGGTAAGGAGTTCCACAGGTTGACTGTGTGTTCTGTGAAGAAGTACTGCCTTTTATTTGTTTTAAACCTGCTGCCAATTAATTTCATTTGGTGACCCCTAATTCTTCTGTTATGAGGAGTATTAAACAACACTTCCTTATCTACTTTCTCTACACCAGTCATGATTTTATAGACCTCAATCATATCTCCCCTTAGCCGTCTCTTTTCCAAGCTGAAAAGGCCCAGTTTTATTAATCTCTCCTCATATGGAAGCTGTTCCATACCCCTAATCATTTTTGTTGCTCTTTTCTGAACCTTTTCCAATTCCAATATATCTTTTTTGAGATGGGGCGACCACATCTTCACACAGTATTCAAGATGTGGGCGTACCATGGATTTATAGAGAGGCAACATGATATTTGCTGTCCTATTATCTATCTCTTTTTANTGGTTTCTCTAAGATAAAGGACAAGCTGACACCTCTAGCCAGGTGTCATCAAAGTTGATTGGCAATGATCCTTCAAGTGGCCATTCTTGGGCAGTGAAGGGGGACAGGAACAGATGAACCTGCATTTTAACAAAAAACAATGTGGAACCTCTTTCACCACAAGACCACAAGTCTCCATCCTCACAGCTAGAAGGAACTTTATCTAGGGTAACTCTCAGAAAAATGCATTTCAAAGACTATAAAAAGGAGGGGCAAAACCACCTCCGGCATTCTTTCTCTGTATCTATATCTCGCTCGCGCTCTAATCTGAAAGGACAAAGAACCAGCCCCTTGGCCTTTGGGGGACAGCAGTGTTGGATCAACAATGTTGTTGGGAACCCATGCTAAGAATTTTACATTGAACCAACTCTAGTTTGTTAAATTCTAGCTACTAGAAAGCATTTTATCTTTATTTATCTTGTTACCATTTCTGACTCTAATACCTTGTACTTGTACTCACTTAAAACCTATCTCTCTGTAATTAAACTTATTTTATTCTTTAATCAAAGTTAATCATAAGAACATAAGAATGGCCCTCATGGGTCACACCAAAGGTCCATCTAGCCCAGTATCTATCTTCTGACAGTGGCCAGTGCCAGGTGCCCCAGAGGGAATGAACAGAAGAGGTAATCATCAAGTGATCCATCCCCTGTCGCTCATTCCCAGCTTCTGGCTAGGGACACCATTCCTGCCCATCCTGGCTAATAGCCATTGATGAACCTATCCTCCATGAATTTATCTAGTTCTTTTTCAAACCCTGTTAGGGTATTGGCCTTCACAACATCCTCTGGTAAGGAGTTCCACAGGTTGACTGTGTGTTCTGTGAAGAAGTACTGCCTTTTATTTGTTTTAAACCTGCTGCCAATTAATTTCATTTGGTGACCCCTAATTCTTCTGTTATGAGGAGTATTAAACAACACTTCCTTATCTACTTTCTCTACACCAGTCATGATTTTATAGACCTCAATCATATCTCCCCTTAGCCGTCTCTTTTCCAAGCTGAAAAGGCCCAGTTTTATTAATCTCTCCTCATATGGAAGCTGTTCCATACCCCTAATCATTTTTGTTGCTCTTTTCTGAACCTTTTCCAATTCCAATATATCTTTTTTGAGATGGGGCGACCACATCTTCACACAGTATTCAAGATGTGGGCGTACCATGGATTTATAGAGAGGCAACATGATATTTGCTGTCCTATTATCTATCTCTTTTTAAATTATTCCCAGCATTGTTTGCTTTTTTGACTGCCGCTGCACATTGAGTGGATGTTTTCAGAGAACTATCCACAATGACTCCAAGATCTCTTTCTTGAGTGGTAACAGCTAATTAGACCCCATCATTTTATATGTATAGTTGGCATTATTCTTTCCAATGTGCATTACTTTGCATTTATCAACATTAAATTTCATCTGCCATTTTGTTGCCCAGTCACCCAGTTTTGAGAGATCCTTTTGTAGCTCTTCGCAGTCTGCCTGGGTCTTAACTCTCTTTAGTAATTTTGTATCATCTGCAAATTTTGCCACCTCACTGTTTACCCCTTTTTCCAGATCATTTATGAATATGTTGAATAGGACTGGTCCCAGTACAGACCCCTGCGGGAAACCACTATTTACCTCTCTCCATTCTGAAAACTGACCATTTATACCTACCTTTTGTTTCCTATCTTTTAACCAGTTACCAATCCATGAGAGCACCTTCCCTCTTATCCCGTGGCAGCTTACTTTGCGTAAGAGCCTTTGGTGAGGCTTTCTTGTAAAAAAAAGAAAGGCTTGTCAAAGGCTTTCTGAAAATCTAAGTACACTATATCCACTGGATCCCCTTGGTCCACATGCTTGTTGACCCCCTCAAAGAACTCTAGTAGATTGGTGAGGCATGATTTCCCTTTACTAAAACCATGTTGACTCTTCCTTAACAAATTATGTTCATATATATGTCTGACGATACTGTTCTTTATTAGAGTTTCAACCAGTTTGCCTGGTACTGAAGTCAGCTTAGAGGCCTGTAATTGCTGGGATCACCTCTGGAGCCCTTTTTAAAAATTGACGTCACATTAGCTATCCTCCAGCCATCTGGTACAGAAGCTGATTTAAATGATAGGTTACAGACTACAGTTAGTAGTTCTGCAATTTCACATTTGAGTTCCTTCAGAACTCTTGGGTGAATACCGTCTGGTACTGGTGATTTATTGCTGTTTAATTTATCAGTTTGTTCCAAAACCTCCTCTAATGATATCTCAATCTGGGACAGCTCCTCAGATCTGTCACCTAAAAAGAATGGCTATCTCCATCACATCCTCAGCCGTGAAGACCGATGCAAAGAATTCATTTAGTTTCTCCGCAATGGCCTTATTGTCCTCGAGTGCTCCTTTACTACCTTGATCGTCCAGTGGCCCCACTGGTTGTTTATCAGGCTTCCTGCTTGTGATGTACTTAAAAAAAAATTGCTATTACTTTTTGAGTCTTTGGCTAACTGTTCCTCAAATTCTTTTTTGGCCTTCCTAATTGTATTTTTACATTTCATTTGCCAGTATTTATGCTCCTTTCTATTTTCCTCACTAGGATTTAACTTCCACTTTTTAAAGGATGCCTTTTTGCCTCTCACTGCTTCTTTTACTTTGTTGTTTAGCCACAGTGGTTCTTTTTTGGTTCTCTTACTATTTTTTTTTAAATTTGGGGTATACATTTAAGTTGAGCCTCTATTATGGTGTCTTTAAAAAGTTTCCACGCAGCTTGCAGAGATTTCACGTTTGGCACTGTACCCTTCAATTTCTGTTTAACTATCCTCCTCATTTTTGTGTAGTTCCCCTTTCTGAAATGAAATGCTACAGTGTTGGGCCACTGTGGTGTTTTTCCTGCCACAGGGATATTAAATTTAATTATATTATGGTCGCTATTACCAAGCGGTCCAACTATATTCACCTCTTGGACCAGATCCTGTTCTCCACTTAGGACTAAATCAAGAATTGCCTCTCCTCTGGTGGGTTCCAGGACCAGCTGCTCCAAGAAGCAGTCATTTAAGGTGTCAAGAAACTTTCTCTCTGCATCCCATCCTGTACCCACGACATGTACCCAGTCAATATGGGGATAATTGAAATCCCCCATTATTATTATTGAGTTTTTTATTTTAATAGCCTCTCTAATCTCCCTGAGCATTTCACAGTCACTATCACCATCCTGGTCAGGTGGTTGGTAATATATCCCTACCGCTATATTCTTATTATTAGCGCATGGAATTTCTATCCATAGAGATTCTATGGTACAGTTTGATTCATTTACGATTTTTACTTCTTTTGATTCTCTGATTCTTTCACATATAATGCCACACCCCCACCAGCACGACCTGTAAGACAATCCAGTGTTGTCTTCAAACTGAACTGTGTGGGTAACTCCAATTAAAGTAGCAGACTGTTGTACATTGAGGCCTTTCCAGGGGAACAGACCTCTAATATCTGGACTGTCCAGGAGGGGGCTGGACAATGCAGGACACATCTTTTTGGGGGGGAAATCCAGAACAGGCAGTGTGTTGGGAACACCCTGCTAGTGGTAACCAAGGCTGGTGGAAGCCAGAGTGTGACTCATAGGCGCCGACTCCGTGGGTACTCCGACGCTGGAGCACCCACAGGAAAAAAATGGTGGGTGCTCAACAGCCCCCCTACCAGAACCTCCCCCTCCCTACCAGCGCCTACTGCCCGCTGGTGGGCCCCACCGATCAGTGCCTCCCCTTCCCTACCAGCGCCTACCGCCTGCCGTGGATCAGCTGTTTCGCGGTGTCAGGAGGTGTTTGGGGGGAGAGGGGAGAAGCAAGGGTGCAGCATGCTCGGGGGAGGAGGCAGGAAGGGGTGGAGCCTTGGGGGAAGGGGTGGAGTGGTGGCAAGGTCTGGGCGGAACTGTGGTGGAGCACCCCCCCAGCAGATTAGAAACTCTGAGCCTATGGTGTGACTTATGCGTGACTGGCAGGTTGCAGCTAGACACAGACATTCAGGGTGTGACATGCTTGCTGGCAGGCTGTTTGTGAGGTGCCCAAGTTTGCAGGGCAGAGGTGACACAGCCCCTCACTGGTCTGGATTGCACTCCACAATGTGATACCATTAACATTTAAAAAAATGAACACTAGAATCCTGGAGTCTCTAAAAGAGTATGATTTAAAGGATACTATCCCTTTGCGGAACAGGCTGGGGCCTGCAGCCTGACAAAGGCCCTGGCCTGTGGGGATGGAGGGTGCAGCTGTATGAACAGGAAGGACAAAGGAGCCCTGTAGGCAGGCTGGCTGCAGTGAATGTCAGTTGCTCTCTCTCAGGCACCAGGAGATGAGCTTGGAACTGATTCAGAGACTTGGTCGTAGACTGTGAGTTTCGGAGCCTTGAAGCAGGCCCCGATGAGCTGTCTATTGTAAGGATTCCTGGCCTTATGAACTGTTTGTTGTAATGATTGTTTTAACAAAATTCCATGTCCCCTTCTTCAGTCCAGCAATGTGTTGGCTTATTCCTGCCCTGGGCTGTTAAACTGAAATCTACTGCTGCTGAACTTGGGGAAGTTAAGGTGGGGCACTTCAGCAGCTCCACACCTGGCCGTGAGGGGGTGCTCAGGGACTGGCCACACTTTTACAGACTCCCTTCTTATTCCCAGGATTGAGTTGTGTTTCCACTGCTATAATAGTATCAAGTAAAAATCACAGAAAACTGCATGTACACTTACTGTTCCCCATGAATTTGATTGCTATTGCTTGGTGTAGAGAAACAAATATAAATATTTCTCTTTCCCCCCACCCGTTTTTTAAAATCCAAATGGTATAATCTGGGAACCATTTTGTATGTTTCCACAAACTTGGTCAAACCGAGGGCTGGCATTTCTATGATGGAACTGAATTAAAAAGGAAAGGAGATGGAGATCTTCTAGCCACAGGCTGAGTTCTCCAAATTCTATTAAAGCGAAACAAGCCACATTAGTGTAGCTGTGAGAATCACACAGCAGCAAAGACACTAGCTGGTTCAATTAATTTTAGTACATTGGAATAGCGTAGTATTCTTTTAAGTAGTTTGTGAGCACTCTGTGGTGGTCATTATATTTTACAGTTGAGAAGCCATCAGAGATCACTCAGAGGCTAGCAGCAGTATGCATTAAGTTAGGCCTTGTATTTTTGCATACAGTTAATAAACATGATTATTTGGGAGTGAACTGTGCCCACGCAGTATCTTCATACTATTTTTGTTTAATGAGCAAAACCACACAACAGTAATGTTTGTATGTCTAACACAATTGAGCAAGCTTCTATAAATGTGGCCATGTTGCTGTTCTTAATTCAGCAACCAATCAACCAAAAGTTCCTACAGACTTAATATGTAACTATCCTATTAGTTCTGTGAAAACATTACAGCTGGATTTGGAACAAATTGATTGAATATTGCTTTCTGGTTTTATGTGCACATTGCATGTTAGCTAATAGAGAACCCAAAAGAAAAATTGGGGTAAAATATGTCAGGCTAGAAATAAAGATTCATCTCTGGGAGTGGCATATCCTCATCTCTTATTAAAGAAATAATGGTCACAGGGACATGTCACTTGTGGTGACTTAAGCCCGTAGGTGCTGGAACTAGACGTGCGAGGGGGGCTGCCACACCCCCTGGCTTGAAGAGGTTTACATCATATACAGGGTTTACAGTTCGGTTCAATGGATTTCAGCACCCCCACTATACAAATTGTTCCAGCACCCCCGCATAAGCCTTATTTTGGCACATACAGCCAGTACAAGATGTGGGACAGTGACCTGCACAGGAACAGAGCTTTGGGTTGGTAAGTGGCATCCCAACTCCTTCAGAACAGTCTGAGGGTCACAGGGAGGTGTCAGTTGGGGTGACCTGAAACTAGTTTTGTCATGTACAGCCAGTCAAAATGCAGCTTCTTATCTGATTCTTTAATAAATGAAGTAATTCGTAATTTATCATGCTCAATCACACTCATTTGAAATTTCTAAAAATGTAATCTTACATTGATGTATTTTTTTTTAATATATTGGCCTTTGAATAAGGAACTGGGAACCACAATAAGGAGTGCGTACCACAAATAAGAAACTGTTGAAAAATTGGAAAGAGTGCAGAAAAAAGCCACAAAACTAAGTGGGGGCTGGAGAAAATGCCAGTGAGAGGGTTAAAGCTCTGTATTAGCTTATCAAAAAGGAGATTGAGAGTGAATTGATATAGTGTATAAATATTTCCATAAAGAGAAAATAACAGGTACTAAAGGGCTCTTTATCTAGCAAGGAAAGGTATAACAAGAACTAATGGATGGCAGCTGAAGCCAGATAAACTTAAATTAGAAATTAGGCGCACATTTTTAACTGTGAGGGTGTAAATCATTGGACCCACCTACCAAGAGAAGTGGTGGATTCTCCATCACTTGGTGTCTTCAAATCAAGACTGGATGCCTTTCTGGAAAGTATGTTTCAGTCAAGCATAAATTATTGGGATTAGTACAGGGGTAACTTGGTGAAAAATAATGGCCTGTGATATACAGAAGGCCAAACTAATGGTCTCTTCTACTCCTAAACTCTATGAATATTTTTGAGGCATTATGCAGTATGCTGGCCATTCTCCTGTATGGCTTGATCTGTTGAAGAATCAATTTGCAGGGCCTCCCACAGCCTATGTTTCCCACAATCTGTGGATATTTTGAGCTGGAACAGGACCCCCTAAGACAAAATAATTTTCTTTTTCCTTAGTATGTTCTTTTTTTAGTCTTCCCCTCTCAGCTTTCACAGGACCAGATTCTCCTCTCACAGTAGCTCCATTGATTGCAGTTGAGTTACTCCTGGTTCACCCAGGTGTAAGTCAAAGGAGAATCAGTCCCATAGTGTTCGCTGCTATGGCTGCAAATCAGGGGCAAAGTGCACAGCAGGAAAGATAGAAGAGCCTTATTAGGTGGCACAAAAGAAAAGAGAGCTACTGTCATAGTTCAAGCCTCACAACGAATGCCTTTCTCAGCCTGCTGTGTTGCTAGTATTTTTTCCTCCTGTGGCGAAGGCAATCACAAATCAGCAAAAGTCAGGAACCATTCTATAGAGTTTTATCCTCTTAACCCACAAAAAAGAAGTCATCCTCTTTTATTTTTTTGTACTACACACAAAGTGGCACATTAAGATACACTGCACAGAGGGATTAGCTTGGATGGAGATAAGGGAGAAATAGCTTTGGGTTTTGTTTTCTTTTTTTTTGTTTTACATTTAAATTGTTAAATTAAACTGTTGGACTCCTAAAAGAGATAACGAGGCAAGGTAAGCAAGGCTTATGCTGATAAGCAAACGAACCCTGTCACAAAAGTGAAAGACTCAAATAGTTTGTATGACACATCTTTTGGGAGGATATATTAGAAATTAAACTTGAACCTTCACTGTGCATTGAAAAAAGCACTTTGCTTCCTGGAATCTCAAGCTTTGGTAAAAGGTGGCAGAGGAATGGGGAAAAGAGAGCTCTTGGACTCATAATTTTATTATGCTAAGTTGGTGACCAAGATGAAACTTTAGTGTATATTAAAGCCATGAGTTTGGAAGGGGGACAAGCTTCTGTGCTTCAGGGCATAAATTAACCAAGGTCATTGAGGAGAAACTTTCTCTGAAGGAGCAGCAAAGAATCCTGTGGCACCTTATAGACTAACAGAGGTTTTGCAGCATGAGCTTTCGTGGGTGAATACCCACTTCTTCGGAAGAAGTGGGTATTCACCCACGAAAGCTCATGCTGCAAAACCTCTGTTAGTCTATAAGGTGCCACAGGATTCTTTGCTGCTTTTACAGATCCAGACTAACACGGCTACCCCTCTGATACTTTCTCTGAAGGCAAGTTCTACTCTACTGCAGGCAGGGCCGGCTCCAGGCACCAGCTAAAGAAGCAGGTGCTTGGGCAGCCAATACCAAGGGGCGGCACTCTGGCCGCTATTGGGGCGGCAAGTCCAGGTGTTCGGCGGCAATTTGGCGGCCGGTCCCTCAGTTCCTCTCGGAGTGGAGGACCTGCCGCCGAATTGCCGCCGAAGAATGGAGCGGCGCGATCGCGCTGCCGCGGCTTTTTTCTTTTGCTGCTTGGGGTGGCAGAAAACCTGGAGCCCGCCCTGACTGCAGGGTTTCTTGCATCTTCTTAAGAGGTGTCTCCTACTGACCACTGTAGGAGGGTAATAGACCTCTGGTCAAATGCAGTATAATGATACCATGTTCCTGTTTTTAAAAACAAAACTACCTCAAAACTAACAAGTAGTTATCTTCCCTGATGATGCTAAAGACATTCAAAGACAGAAATCTGCGTGCAAAATTCCTCATCAGAGCATGTGAGGAAAGTATGTAACTTTTTTATTTTGTAAGTAAAAACAACGAAGAGTCCTTGTGGCACCTTAAAGACTAACACATGTATTTGGGCTTAAGCTTTCATGGGCTAGCCCATGAAAGCTTATGCCCAAATAAATGTGTTAGTGTCTAAGGTGCCACAAGGACTCCTCGTTGCTTTTGTGATACAGACTAACATGGCTACCACTCTGAAACCTGTTATGTAAGTGTAACTCACCTGAGTTGAAGAGCTGAAATTTCTTTTCAGCTCAACAAGTCGGTACAGGAGAAGTTATAACTGGATGCACGTCCTGGTGGAGCCATGAACAGGATACCAGATACCCTGTATGTACTCAAGGGAGTTAGTGCAGCCAAAGCTTCCAGTGCTAATCATCCATGCTCAGATATGGGCACTCAATGCCTCATGGGACTAATCTTGCATGATCAACCCCGTGGAACACATGCAATCTTGGAAGGACTGACCTAAGGAGCTGACAGGGACTCCTTTGTCTAGGAGTCAGTGTTATGTTCATAGCATACAAACCAAGAAGCTAGGTAAAACCATAAACACTCTTGTTTGGAAGGTCACAATATAACACTGCTTTATTTCTTAACATGCAGAACCTTAACACACCAGAACCAAAAACTGAGACTAAGCAGGTCCCTGTCCAGCTAATGTTAAGATACGAAATGCCAGTATGAGATGGAGCATTTAAGAAATTATTGGGTAATGTTAATATGCCTATGGATTCAGTACCGTCCTGAAGGAATTACTGTATGTGCCTGACCGAGCTAAATTTCAGCATGTACCATTATTTAACGTTTCATATTATCCCTCACTCTTTGATCAGTATTGAGCTATGCAGTGAGAGGGAGGATTAAGGAAAACTGATAGACTGGAGACCTCAGATCTGTCTAGACTGAAGCAATTTTGTTTGCAGCTAAAGTGATGTTTCCACATGCCCCCTTGGGCACTTGGAAGACTAATGCAGAGTGATTCTATGATTCTACAAATGCTCCTGTCTGTGTCCAAATATAATACAGGTGAGAGGCATGAATTCCATCTAGAAGCCCTGCTCAGAGAAGATTAGATCCCATAACCCAAACAATTTACAATTGCTTAACTTACCAAGTAATTGAGTAAAGAGGAAACTTCCTTGCCTTTAGCTAAGGGGGCAGTCGTCCGGGGTCTGAGAAACTTGGGCTGCCTGGAGCATGGGAGTTCCATTTTGCAAAGGATTTTGAGATTTCAAAATTTAGCTTCATTTCAAGAGCGTGTCTATCTGAACGTTTTCTGCAGGGCAAAGCGGGATGTAAATCTACAGCACTCCAGCATGCAGTGTGCCAACTGTCCATGTGGACCCTGCTGCTATGCACTAAAAATTCCTCAGTATGTGCATTGACTGGCTAGCTCCAGTAACCATAGTGGCGCAGCTGTGGCAGTATGGGCTATACAAGACTACCCAGCTCTCTGGGTATATACTTGCAGCAGCACAGACTAGCAGTTGCAGTGGCTTCACTGCTCCTGTTAGAGCCAGATCAAAGTTAACTATCTCGTATGGGTCTACATGTGCTTCAGTCACCTCTGATTGCAGTGTGGATAATGATATGCCCACAAGTTAGCCAGCTCTGTTGGCCAAGGCAGATGGGCAGGAGAAAATCCATGTGCACCTATCTGTCTGCTTTGTAAGGGTTTGTACACCAGGGGCAGGTTAGGTGGCATGACCATTCACTGGCCCTTGCACCGCAGGATACTAGAGGGAAAGGCTCCTTGTGCCTTGTAACCCCCATGCATCTGCACAAGGTCCTGCCTTGCCCTAGCTCTAATTTTTCAGTGCAAAGATGCTGTTGCTTTATTTTTATATTGACTGTCTATTCATCTGAATTAGTTGCATCAATATTCTGTAGATCTGAGAAATGCTATTGCTTGAAGTCTGTGCCACTTAAGTATTGGAGTGACCATATAACTCCTCTGGAATAATAACAAGGAGTTGTGGAGGGGTGCAGCCCTATTACAGTCAATGGCAAAACTCAGTAGGGTCAGATGACACTTGCCATCATTAATAAGGACAAGTGGTCAAAACCTCAGTATTACATCTCATCCAAAAGATGGCAACTCAAGACCAAGACCATTGCACTGGCTCACGTCTGACTCAAATGAATGTTCCTAGTGAATCTCCTACACCACTTGCTGCAGAACTTAGACCTTGACTGGTGGTTCCCCCATGCACATTCTGAGCCCACCCATTGAGGCAAATGTGTAAGGATTACCAGGGCCGGCGCAACCCATTAGGCGACCTAGGCGGTCGCCTAGGGCACTGCTATTTGGGGGGCGCCGGCGCCCTGGCAGTCCATTGAATTTTGGGGGCGGGACCTTCCGCCACCGCTGTCGGGGGTGGGACCTTCCGCCGCCTAGGGCATCGGAAAAGCTGGCGGCGCTCCTGAGGGATTACATGCAGATGATGCAAGGAATAAGAAATTGATCTGGTTCCCCTGCCAGTAAAGATCTTAAGTCCCTGATGGAGGGAGGGAGAAGGAACCCTGCTATAGAACTGCTTAGACTCTGACTTTCAAATCCATAGTCAATCTTTGTAATTGCCATGATGTAATGGTTGTAATTAAAATATAAACCAAGAAAAGCAGATGCCAACTAAGGATTTTCAGCTTTCTTCCTTCTATTTCCTCACATAGGTTCTGTGCTATCAAAAAGAGAACTCAGGACTTCTAGGTGGATGCTCTAATATAATGGCCATCGTTTCTGGCCTCAACGAAACTGGAGCGTACAACCTTATTGTCTTTGTTTTAAGAGATTACTTTTTGTTCCTGCTGTTGCCTCAAGCTATATGTCCTATTAAAGCCAATGAGTACTCCTTAATCACATATACAACTCCTGCATCATGACAATTACAAACATTAAATATGGATTTTGAAAGTCTGAGCCTAAGCAGTTCTTCAGGAGATCTCTCCTAGATGCAGTGGATTAAGTCTTTTATTGGCAGGGATATCCAATCTATTTCTTAATTGATAATTTACTGACTGGCAGATTGTCAAGCAAGATTGTGTTAGAAGTCACAAAGGCCATTCTTGAATTGGAGAAATGTAGTGTGTGTGTGTGTGTGTGTGTGTATTCCACCAGCTCAGCTTTTTGCTATTGCATAGGCAGGACCCCACAGAGAGGCCAGACTGTAAATCCAATTTAGTTAAACCTGCTGAAAGAAAATCTAATTAAAATGTCTCCAGAAATGTGTCTGGCCTCAGGAACATTGTTTATACTAGGGTGTTTTTAATTCAGACCAGTGCTAGAACCAATGGGACCCATCTTACAAGGGAGATTTGCATGAATAAAAAAACAGTACTTACTGATGTGGTATCATGCAGTAAATGACAGCACATTCCTCTCCTGTAGTCCTGTCTGCTCTAACAACTACCTACCCTGAGTATCAGGGCATCCCTAGTTCACCTACACCACCCTATTTTTCCTGAACCACTTGGACTGTCACACATTCAAAGTGCAAAATGAAATGAGATTAGTTCAAGCACAACAACAAAAAGAAGAAACTCCCCAAATTGCTTCACCATCAAAGTTCAAGCAATTCAAATTTGTGCTTGCTTTTGATTCCCATTTTGCATACGAAAGTCACGGATGCTGTTGGAAAGGTTTTTTGAGCAAACAGAATAAGTAATGTAAAGAAAACATTATATAGTAATATATTTTCCAGTGTGTTGAGTGAGCAGAATTAGGTTTAGTCTTTATAGGATATGGCGCTATCAGACACTATGCAAAGAAATATCCTTCTTAGCATATGACTTACTCTCTCACCTTGAAAAGCTTTAAAATCATAAATGTACCGCATTGAATCTAAGCAAGTCATGTGAGCATTGGGCTAAGATGATAAACACTGATGTACAACACTGCTGTCTGGAAGGGTGATGGTATATTTCTCTAAGTTTCCCTTTATGTTTCTGCTGTATCCTGTTTTATCAGACAGAACACTTACAACTAAACGGTAGCAGAACCATCAAGACATGCACGACTCGTCAAAAAAAGCCTCCCTGGTTGCTCTCTTGTTATCATTCCTAAAATTAGGCCCCAGCCTTTCAACTACTACCACACCTTGTGTCAGTGAAGCTCTAGACCAGGGGTCAGCAACCTTTCAGAAGTGGTGTGCCGAGTCTTCATTTATTCACTCTAATTTAAGGTTTCACGTGCCAGTAATACATTTTAATGTTTTAGAAGGTCTCTTTCTATAAGTCTATAATATATAACTAAACTATTGTTGTATGTAAAGTAAATAAGGTTTTAAAAATGTTTAAGAAGCTTCATTTAAAATTAAATTAAAATGCAGAGCCCCCTGGACCGGTGGTCAGGACCCAGGCAGTGTGAGTGCCACTGAAAATCAGCTTGCGTGCCACCTTCGGCACACATGCCATAGGTTGCCTACCCCTGCTCTAGACCCTCCGTGTTCTGGAGCTGGGACTTGACATTTGGCAGGGAGGGTGGTTATGCTGGTGTCAGGGATATGCCTTTTAGCCTCATAACAATCTCCCCAAACCTGGCCAAGTTATAAACCTCTGAAAAATCACAATTCAGCTGCACTACTTTGCATCGGGTGGAAGAGACTCGGTCATGCCAGTCCCAGCTGGGCCACATTTACAGTTCCCATTTTAACATCTCGCAGGCCCACTTCTCCAGTATCAGGCCAGCCCCCTTCTCGGACCCCCATCTGATGGCCATGGCTGTTTGTTTGGTGCCTGAGTGGCTAGGTCTGGCCCACTGGGATTTTAACAAAACACTGTTATAGGACATGGGCATCCTGGTCTCCTCCTGGGAAATCTGGCAGGGGCAGAGGCCCACCTTTCCCTCTCTGCACAGTGACGGTGGGATGAAGGGAAGGTATGTGCCTGGCTCTTCTGCCATAACTACACCATGGGCCAGTGGGAGGAGGGACGTGGAGATAGAGCAGTTGCTGCAGGAGATTTTGGAGTGGACAGGCACCTGGCCAATCACCTGGTGATCCATCCCTCTGCAGGGGGTGTCCAGAGAAGTGGGACAAGCTCTGGGCCCTTGACAACTATTTGGACTTGGAATGCTTTAGTTTGATCATATATCCAGCTCCTTTGGGAGACAGATCACAGTTCCTGCTTCTATGCCCTGGAGAAGAAGCAGGTGCGAAAAAAACACATCACCAGAAAGGGCAAGGGTTTTCCATGCTGACCTCTTCTCCCTGCATCCAACCCCCAACACCAATTTCTGTGGGGTCCTGTAGGATGAATACCCTACAGTGAGTCTGGGTGATCAGGATCAGCTGGAGCTTCCTCTCTCTGTCAGTGTTCTCCAAATCCCTTCATCTGATGTCCACCAATACATCTCTGGGCATCAATGGGTTGACTATAGAGTTCTACTACACATTCTGGGACATCCTCCACCCACACCTTGCCATCATCTGGACTGAGTCCCCAGGGAGCTCCCCATGTCACACAGGCTCAGCCCAAAAGGGTAGGACCTCTGCAACCTGAGAAGTTGTTGTCCAGTATCGCTGTTCATGGACCACAAGGTAATAGCAAAAGCCATCTCACTCTGGCTGAAATCTGCTGCCAGAAGTAGGCAGTTAATAGAGTGGATCATGGGTATCTCTGTGGCCATTCAGCTTCAGTTCCTGCTTTGTGGGGTTCCTTGTACCCCTTTGTGGAGTGTCTGTTCAAGTTCAACTGGGCTCTAACTGAGCCTATTACCTTTGATCAAAGGGTGCATCAAGGTTGCCTGCTGTCTGGCTAACTACACACGATCACCATTGAGCCCTTCCTCCCCTTGGTGATTTGAAAGCTAGACTTGCAGTTGGTCCTGTCAGCATATGCCAACAATGTGCTCCTCATGGACTGGGTTCCGGGACACCTGGTGTGTGCAATGGCTTGCCAAGCCATCTACTCAGCGGCTTTCTTTACCAGGTCAACTGGGTCAAGAGATCTGGCCTGATGGTTGGGAATATGGGTGGCAGGTGGGTTCTATCCTATCTGCGCTCCGTGCCATCCAGTGGGAATTGGGGCCCAATGCTCTGTCTTGGCATTTCTGCTGCTGATCCCTCCCTGTTGGAGAATTGGATCAAACTGTAGGCCAGGGTGTCTGACTGGCTGAAGATATGGATGGGGCTGCTCCAGTCTGGAGGGTGCTGGTCATCAACTAATTAGTCCTACCCCATTCTCCGGCATTGATTCAACACCCTGAGCTCGCCATGGGGGACCATGACCAGTCTCCAAAGGAGGGTCCTGAAGTTTTTCTGGCAGGGTGTGCACTGGGTCTCCTGAGCTTCCCTCTGGGAGAGGGCTGGCAGGACCTGGAGCCAATTGCTTCAGGCCCTGCAGAGACTCTCTGATGGGGCTCGTAGTCTGGCATGGAGCTTGCTGTCACATGCCTTCCTCTGCCACCTTTGAAGGCTCTGATACAATTGGCAGCCCTTTTATCTCTACCCGAGGGGTCTCCTCAGACACCTTTCTGAGCTGCCAGTCTTCTACCAGGACCTCCTCAGGATCTAGAGGCTATTTTCAATGGCCACGACTGTAGCGGCCATTGAGAGGGAAGTTCTCCTGGCTGAACTCCTGCTACACAACCCACACTTTAGAGAGCAAGTAGTGGAGTCCCCTTTAGTGCACCAGCAGATGGTCCTGGCTGGTTTCACCAGGGCAGAGGGACTGGGTGGACCCCATGGTAATTGGCCTGCTCATGGAGTTGCCCACCCTGTGCATCCCCTGTTAGGTACTCCAGGAGGTCCGATCAGCCTTGCATCCTGCTTATCTTGAAGGTGTCCTGTGGGAGGGCTCTCCTTGCTCACCCCTAGCCTCTGAGCTTGTCATCAGGCCCCTGTGCTGAGAGCCACTCCAGCCCTCCCCGCCACACACACACTATGCCTGAGTAGGCTGAACGCCATCCTGAGTAGGCCAATCCATCTCTGAACCGTGCCCAGAAAACATCTGTGCACACACATGCTGCATACCATCCCTTCTTCTCCCTTAGGTCTTGCCCCAACACCGAGTAGAAGAACTTGCTGCCATCTGCAGAGGATAGGGAGCCCTGGTGGGCTAGCCTGTATTCTACCCTGGTCCCACAGCCCACCAAGGATATTAACTGGCAGGTCCTCTGTGGAGTTCTTAGCATGGAGGTGTGGTTGGTGCAGGTCAGAGTCCCCCTGACACCTCATAGGCAAGGAGGAGCCTCTGTGCACATCTACATAGAGTATTTCTGGTTGCAGTTCCTCCGGAAACTTCTGCTGAGGTTCTGGCTGCATTTCCCCCACCCCTCCTTGTATATGCACACCCCATCTATGGCTGCACAAAGTTGAGACCTCATCAATCTCCTCTTAGTGCTGGCCAAGATGGCCATCCACCAGACCAAGAGGAGGTACCTTGATGGGGAGTGCTCTGTGACTGTGGGTCCTCTTTTGGTCCCTCATTATATCATGTCTCCAGTCAGAGTTCCTCTGGCCAGTGTCCTCTGACTCCTTGAATTCCTTTTGAGGAAAAGTGGGTGCTGTCTGAGGTTCTCTCTCTCTCCTTTAACCCACACTCCCATTCCTGTTTCTGCATTCAGTTATGGCCTGGACTCCATGGTTCCTCCCCCTTGGTCAAAGGAGTGGGCCTTTAGTTTTAGGCAAGCCTAGGCCCATCAGTCCCAGTACCCAAAATAAATGGGGCAGAGATCCTACAGACAACAGCTTCCATTTTTACACAACTCTCATTCATCCACAAAGCAGATCCATCCTGTATGAGGCAGGGATCCTATGGAAAAATATATGTAATTAGACTAATACATACAAGGGTGATGAATTAAGACTTCACAGACCACCTTAATTCTGTTAATTAAGTTGTGAATGCTTGACTTTTCAGCCTTAGTGTTCTTTTAATGTAGTTTATGTAAATCTGTTGAAGTTTGCAGAAAGAAAACTAGGACATAAAGTTTTAAAATGCTTTGTCATGTGAGAAACAAGTGAGATCTTGTAAATTTCATTGAAATACTGCTTCATTTCATTCATTGCCTGAAGGAGAGACAGCAAAGAGTCTGATCCATTCAAGTGTCTCTCTTTGAGGTAGTTTTATAGGATCCTGCTCTGGTCTGGAGGACCAAAACCTCCTCTCACTTTGTACAACCACATATCTTAGATGGGATTAGATGGTGTAAATGAGAAAAAAATGCAAGAACCCCAGGGCAAGTGTGTGGGTGTTTGAATTTAGTAAGGCTAGTGGTTTGGGACTATTCATATCTAAACCAGTTTCCTTGGAGTACCATTATAATATTTCATTTTGCTTTAGGCACTGTGGTGCTTTAGGCATTTTTCCTGGGGCTAGAAAGTTGCTTTTTCTCTGGTGGGATTGCAGAAAGTTGGATTAATCTCTGGCAGCATTGCAGAAAGCTGTTTACTTGGCTATGTTTTTATTGTTGGCTTTCAGAGGAAATTGCAATGTACTCTAAAAACCATGTAACCTATTGATTTAAGTTTTTTCAGTGATGTAACTTGCTAACAGTCTGTGTGAAACATTATTTAATGTCATGAACACAACAAACTGGAAGCCTTCATGTTGCCCATCCAACCCAGGGGTGTCATAGGTGTAGGATCAGGTCCATACTCTGACATGATATGACTAGGTGCTCCACTGACCATTAGGATGGCACCTCCTCCTGGTCACTCTGGGGAATAGCTCAGGAGGTTGACACACTTTCCCATAGTTGCATGGCATCTCTTTGCCTCTCTCTCTGGGTCTGCCACCCCCCTCTCACTCCACAAGGTGCTGCTGCCTCTTCAAGACTTGGCCCTCCAGCCAGGTCACTGAACACATTTTTCTTTTCCAGGGTGGTGTATCAAAGAGCCTTTTTACCCGCAGTCTCAGGCAGCCTTCCCTTTCATTGCTCCCAGGTTCCACGCCCTCAGTGGCTAGTAGGGGAACCCAGGCCTGTCCTCTACTGCGGCTCAAGGACCCTCCAGCAACCAGTCAATGTCTGTTCCCTCCTGGACCTTGTTGCCTTTCCCTGAGTTCTTTCCTTACCATCAAGCACTCTCGGGTTTGCCAGCCTCCCAACTTCCTTCTCCCAGGGAGTAACTTCAGCCATGGCTGCCAATTTCCTGCCTTTATAAACCCAGCCCAGCTCATTCCTCCTCAACTGGGTTCCCTCACTTAGTCAGGGGATTACTTAGCCACCTGATTCCCCTCAGCTGTGGCTTGTTGAGTTAATTAGCCCCCCTATCAATCTGCATTAACCCTTTCCGGGCAAGTGTGGGGTAAACACCCCATCCCACATGGAAAGAATTGCTTGGAAGATAAATTAATGAGAGAAGCTGGAGAACTTCAAAGCAGCTTTCAGGTATCATATTGTTTCACTGATTTAATCTGATGCCACCCTCCAATCCTCTACATGGCCCAGTTCTCCGCTGCTTCGCACCTTGCATTGTTATTTACACTTATGAAAAGTAAGTGTCCTATACCATTCTGATTAGGTAGCATCTTACACCCACTTTTAATTGTGGACAAAATTGTCAGTGAAATTCTGACTTCAAAATCTGTTACTGGCTCTTGTGTATGAGGCAGGAAAAATACCCAAGCTTGTTTTTGTGCTAGATAGTCCCTTACACCAAAAGTCATAAGAATATTCAGGTTACTGCCAGTCCCAAAGGACCAGTCACTTACCCCAGGTCAGTTGCACCCCAGATCTTAAACCAAAGACAATGTTTGTAGCCAATCCTATAATAGACTATCTAAAGTTTGATTAACTAGGAAAAAGAAATGAGAGCTATTTACAAGGTTAAAGCAGGTAAACAGACACACACACATGAGTTAGTCTCAGGTTCCAAAAAGTAATAGAAGCTGCTTTAATGTGCATCTCTATATGTCCTTGGGCTAACCCAAGGCAAACACCTGGGGATCCCTTGCTTATGCTTAGAAATCTTGCCCTCTCCCTGAAGTCCAAGCAGCATAGGGATAACAATTTCTTCTTGACAGGAATTTTTATTCCCTTTCCTCAGAGCTCAAACTGATGGGATGAGTGTTTGTGCAAGTCTCCTCTGCATGGGCGTGGGGGAAGCAATCAACGAAGTCTTTTGTCCTCTGATGTTCAACAATGGTTGGCCTGGTGTCTAATGGCCTCCTTTTGTTAGGCAGGACATGACACCTCTTGTGATAAACTAGTATTTCACACCTGGTAATGCTTCTCTCCTGACTGTGGGGGATTCCAGTTTCATAGCAAACACTTTTATAGTCACAGAGGAAAACACTTAGGGTATGTCTACACTATGAAATTAGGTCAAATTTATAGAAGTTGGTTTTTTAGAAATCGTTTTTATACAGTCGATTGTGTGTGTCCCCACACAAAATGCTCTAAGTGCATTAAGTCAGCGGACTGCGTCCACAGTACCGAGGCTAGCATCAACTTCCGGAGCATTGCACTGTGGGTAGCTATCCCACAGTTCCTGCAGTCTCCGCCGCCCATTGGAATTCTGGGTTGAGATCGCAATGCCTGATGGGGCAAAAACAGTGTCGCAGGTGATTCTGGGTACATGTCGTCAGGCTCCCCTTCCTCCCCCACTCCATGAAAGCAACGGCAGACAATCGTTTCATGCCTTTTTTCAGCCCAGACACCATAGCACTGGGATCATGGAGCCCGCTCAGATCACCGTGGCAATTATGAGCACTTTAAACACCACATGCATTATCCTGGAGTATATGCAGAACCAGAACCTGCCAAAGCAAAACCAGGCGAGGAGGCGACGGCAGCGCGGTGACCAGAGTGATGAGGAAATAGACATGGACATAGACTTCTCAGAAAGTATGAGCCCCGGCAATGTGCACATCATGGTGTTAATGGGGCAGGTTCATGCCATGGAACGCCGATTCTGGGCCCGGGAAACAAGCACAGACTGGTGGGACCGCATAGTGTTGCAGGTGTGGGATGATTCCCAGTGGCTACAAAACTTTCGCATGCGTAAGGGCACTTTCATGGAACTTTGGACTTGCTTTCCCCTGCCCTGAGGCGCCAGAATACCAAGATGAGAGCAGCCCTCACAGTTGAGAAGTGAGTGGCGATAGCCCTGTGGAAGCTTGCAACGCCAGATAGCTACCGGTCAGTCGGGCATCAATTTGGAGTGGGCAAATCTACTGTGGGGGTTGCTGTGATCCAAGTAGCCAACGCAATCAAAGAGCTGCTGATATCAAGGGTAGTGACTCTTGGAAATGTGCAGGTCTGTAGTGGGGTTAAAAAGCCCTTGAAGAGGGCTGTGGCAAGGGAAAAAGCTGCTAGGCTGATTGGGGAAGCAGCTGCAGCTGGGCCATGCCCCATCAGGCCTCAGCTGGCCCTATATAAGAGGCTGGAAGCCAGGAGCTCAGAAGTCTCTCTCTGTTTGTAAAGGGAGATGGGCCTGGCTGCAGGGAACTAGAGACTGGGTACCTGAGTGGAGCAGGGCTGGGGACAGGCTGAGGAGCTGGGGAGCTCCATCCTGGAAAGCTCCAGGCTGCGGCCTAGCAGAAGGCCCAGGGGAATTGGGGGTTGCAGAGGGCAGCCCAGAGGTAGGCCAAGGCAGCAGGTCCAAACCCAACCTTGCCAGTGATGAGTAGGCTGATACTGCAGTCTGCCCCAGGGCATGGGGCTAGACGATGACTGGCAGTAGCCTTATACTGAGGCGAGGTGGGGATAGTGGGTGGGGGTCCCGTGGGGAGGGGAGACCCTAAGACTGAAGGGTTACTGCCAGGGGGCAGCACCCCAGGTATAAGGGCACAGGGGTCCAGAGAGGGACATGGGGGCCAGAGGACAGGTGGATCCCCGGCCTGCAGAGGGCGCTCCGGAGCTGGAATGAGCTAATTCCCGGAAGTCACCAGCAGGAGGCGCCGCAGGGGTGAGTCCGCTACTCTACAAGTTCATAGTGGATGGCTTTGCTGAAATGGGATTCCCTAACTGTGTTGGGGCGATAGACGGAACCCATATCCCTATCTTGGCACCAGAGCACCAAGCCAGCAAGTACATAAACCGAAAGGGGTACTTTTCAATGCTGCTGCAATCACTGGTGGATCACAAGGGACGTTTCACCAACATCAACGTGGGATGGCCAGGAAAGGTACATGACGCTCGCGTCTTCAGGAACTCTGGTCTGTTTCAAAAGCTGCAGGAAGGGACTTTCTTCCCAGACCAGAAAATAACCGTTGGGGATGTTGAAATGCCTATCGTTATCCTTGGGGACCCAGCCTACCCCTTAATGCCATGGCTCATGAAGCCATACACAGGCAGCCTGAACAGTAGTCAGGAGCTGTTCAACTATAGGCTGAACAAGTGCAGAATGGTGGTAGAATGTGCATTTGGACGTTTAAAAGCACGCTGGCGCAGTTTACTGACTCGGATAGACCTCAGCGAAACCAATATTCCCATTGTTATTATTGCTTGCTGTGCGCTCCACAATATCTGTGAGAGTAAAGGTGAGACGTTTATGGCGGGGTGAGAGGTTGAGGCAAATTACCTGGCCACTGATTATGCGCAGCCAGACACCAGAGCGGTTAGAAGAGTACAGGAGGGCACGGTGCGCATCAGAGAAGCTTTGAAAACCAGTTTCATGACTGGCCAGGCTACAGTGTGAAAGTTCTGTTTGTTTCTCCTTGATGAACACCCCCCCCCCCTTGGTTCACTCTACTTCCCTGTAAGCTAGCCACCCTCCCCTCCCCCCTTCGATCACTGCTGGCAGAGACAATAAAGTCATTGTTGCTTCACATTCATGCATTCTTTATTAATTCATGACACAAATAGGGGGATAACTGCCAAGGTAGCCAGGGAGGGGTGGGGAGGAGGGAAGCACCGGGTGGGGTGGGGGAGGAGGGAAGGACAAGGACACACTGCACTTTAAAACTTATTGAAGGCCAGCCTTCTGCTGCTTGGACAATCCTTTGGGGTGGAGTGGCTGGGTGGCCGGAGGCCCCCCCACTGCGTTCTTGGGCGTCTGGGTGAGGAGGCTATGGAACTTGGGGAGGAGGGCTGTTGGTTACACAGGGGCTGTAGCAGCGGTCTGTGCTCCTGCTGCCTTTCCTGCAGCTCAACCATACGCTGGAGCATATCAGTTTGATGCTCCAGCAGCCAGAGCATTTACTCTTGCCTTCTGTCAGCAAGCTGACGCCACCTATCCTCTTCGGCCCGCCACTTACTCTCTTCAGCCCGCCACCTCTCCTCGCGTTCATCTTGTGCTTTCCTGCACTCTGACATTGTCTGCCTCCACGCATTCTGCTGTGCTCTGTCAGTGTGGAAGGACAGCATGAGCTCAGAGAACATTTCATCCCGAGTGCGTTTTTTTGCCTTCTAATCTTCGCTAGACTCTGGGAAGGAGAAACATATGCAGCTGGTGGAGGAAAAAAAAGGGAGAGTGGTAGTTAAAGAGACACATTTTAGAGAACAATGGGTAGACTCTTTCATGTTAAACCTTGCTGTTCACATTACACAGCACATGTACTTTCGTTACAAGGTCGCATTTTGCCTCTTATATTGAGGGCCTGCCGGTTTGGTGTGAGAGATCACTCACGCAGGGCCAGGCAACAGAATTCGGCTTTCAGGCAGCCATGGTAAGCCACAGTCTTTTGGCTTCTTTAATCTTCATAACGTGTGGGAATGGTTTCAAACAGCAGCGCCCTCATTTCCCATACCAAGCGGCCGTTGGGTTGGCCATTTAAAATGGGTTGGCAATATAAAAGGAGGGGCTGCGGTTTGAGGGTTAGTGTGCAGCACAAACCCAAATAACCCCCCAACACACACCCAATTCTCTGGGATAATCGCTTCACCCCTCTCCCCACCGCATGCGTGGCTAATAGCGGGGAACATTTCTGTTCAGCCACAGGCAAACAGCCCAGCCGGAACGGGCACCTCTGAATGTTCCCTTAATAAAAGAACCCTATTTCAACCATGAATGATATCACTCTCCTGAGGATAACACAGAGAGATAAGGAACGGATGTTGTTTGAATGCCAGCAAACACCGGGACCATACGCTGCCATGCTTTGTTATGCAATGATTCCAGACTACTTGCTACTGGCCTGGTGTGGTAAAGTGTCCTACCATGGTGGACGGAATAAGGCTGCCCTCCCCAGAAACCTTTTGCAAAGGCTTTGGGAGTACATCCAGGAGAGCTTTCTGGAGATGTCCCTGGAGGATTTCCGCTCCATCCCCAGACACATTAACAGACTTTTCCAGTAGCTGTACTGGCCACGAATGCCAGGGCAAATTAATCATTAAACAAGCTTGCTTTTAAACCATGTCTAATATTTACAAAGGTACACTCACCAGAGGTCCCTTCTCCACCTTCAGGGTCCGGGAGCACGCCTTGGGTGGGTTCGAGAGCTACTGACTCCAGGTCCAGAGTGAAAAACATATCCTGGCTGTTGGGGAAACCAGTTTCTCCACTTCCTTGCTGTGCGCTATCATCTTCCTTGTCCCCAAAACCCGCTTCCGTGTTGCGTGCTTCTCCATTGACGGAATCAAAGCACAGGGTTCGGGTAGTGGTGGCTGCACCTCCTAGCATGGCATGCAGCTCATCATAGAAGCGGCATGTTCGGGGCTCTGATCCGGAGCGGCCGTTTGCCTCTCTGGTTTTCTGGTAGACTTGCCTTAGCTCCTTAATTTTCACGCGGCACTGCTTCGCGTCCCTGTTATAGCCTCTGTCCTTCATGCCCTTGGAGACTTTTTCAAATGTTTTGGCATTTCGTTTATTGGAACGGAGTTCAGCTAGCACGGATTCATCTCCCCATATGGCGATGAGATCCTGTACTGCCTGTTCGGTCCATGCTGAAGCTCTTTTGCGATCCTGGGACTCCATCATGGTCACCTCTGCTGATGGGATCTGCACTCACCTGCACCTTGCCCCGCTGGCCAAACAGGAAATGAGATTCAAAAGTTCGCAAGTCTTTTCCTGTCTACCTGGCCAGTGCATCTGAGTTGAGAGTGCTGTCCAGAGTGGTCACAATGGAGCACTCTGGGATAGCTCCCGGAGGCCAATACCGTCTAATTGCGTCCACACTACCGCAAAATCGACCCAGCAAGGCCGATTTCAGCGCTAATCCCCTCATCGGAGGTAGAGTAAAGAAATCGATTTAAAGAGCCCTTTAAGTAAAAAAAAAGGGCTTCGTCGTGTGGACGGGTCCAGGCTTAAATTGAGGTAACGCTGCTAAACTCGACCTAAAATCTTAGTGTAGACCAGGCCTTAAACATTACCTTGTACTATGTGATACTGATATTATAAGTGAGATTAATGCATGCAGCATTTCATAAAGTCCAAACACACACCCATTGTTATAAAGCAAATACCTATTTTAATAATGCTAGCACACAGGTGAGCCACACTGGTTTCCAGCAATGGATTTTCCAGTGTCACAGTTGGACCCCACAATGTCACTTTCAGGACTTTAAGGGGTGGTTATAACTGGCGCTGCCACCACCACTACACCCCTTCAGTATACATACACAAAGCAGAGTAAAAAAAAAAATCAAAATATTTCTATATAGAAACCTTTTATATTGAATATGTATAGTTAGCATGAATCTGTCTGCCATGCTGTTAGTTTGAACAGAAAATTCTTTGCTGTCAAAAGAGCTTTTGGTTTTCAACCAATACAGAAAGCTATTGTATTCTAATGAAAACAGCTATGGAACTTTTATTCTATTTCAGGGTTTTATTCTCCTTGCTTTAGGTTTATGTTTAGCTCATGCCCTTTGCAGTTCAGTAAATGGAACAAAGAAATCAGTGCTACAGTATTTAAAACAGATTAAAGCTCAGACCCATGCCTGTAAAATCTTACTCACATGATTTATCTTTAGTCATGCTATTAGTCTTGTTTAAATTTGGCAGCCCCAATTCTGAGCCATTGGCTTAGTGCAAGAGGCCTGGCCCAAGAAGAGCTGGGGCAAAAATGGCATGCTTGATGCACGCTGAAGGTAGGAAGGGTTTGGGTTGGAGTATCATATGCCCCAAATGTCCCAGGCCAGCAGGGCTGTTACAGGCCAGGCAAGCAAATTCTGGCGATTCCTTAAGCTGCTAAAATATATAGCGAAGGCAACAGTTGGGCTCCATGATCCAGGAGCCAGAATCCACTCCAGGGAGGCTCCTCTACCCTAGCTATTCTCTGCACTTATTGGTCCACATCTGTGCTAGCTCAGCCTTGGATCTCTCCATTTCCTGCCACTGTCCACCCATTCCTTCCCCACCTGTACAGGAGGAAGAATAGCAGCCCTGTGACAGATGCTCACAGTAAGGGAGCTTCTTATGTCCTTCACTCCATGTCTATACAGCAAGACTCAGGTTTGAGCCCACTATGAGGGATCAGAAAAAAGCTGATATATGGTGATACAGAAAGTAATTTAACTGGCACAGTAACTTCATAGATTTAAGAATTACAACAAACTAATCTCTCTAGTACTGAATTATGGATTTAGGTGTCTCAAGCGAGGCCCTCATATTTGAAATTTTTGGCTGTAGTCCATATGCTATTGTCCCTGTTTGCCTACTAGGACTAGCAGAATTCTTAGAATCAGGGGTTACTGGTGCAAATAAGTCTGTTAATTCAAAATGTTCTCACATGTTTAATATTTGCTGAAAACTTGTTGTTGTTGTTGTTTCCATAAACATTCCTGCCAGTAAATTAATTTTCCTGAATATACGAGAAAGGTGGCAGTGAACACAGCCAAACCAAATTCAGTTTTCTAAGAAGATAAATGTGCTTAGGTTTTTCTCCAGTTCTGCTAAAGAGACATTTGTCTGTCACTATTACAGTAGCATCTAAGACCCTGACTGAGATTGGTCCTTGCGCTAGGCACAGTAAGAGACAGTCTGGGCATCAAAGATCTTACGATCTAAACACATGGGAGACAAAGGTGTAGGGGAAAGGGAAGCAGCATTTTCTTGATATTACAGCACAACTGCAACACCGATAACATGACCTGCCCAAGGTCATGCAGGAGGTCTGTGGTAGTGCCAGGAACTGAACCTAATTCTCCTCAGCCCCAGTCTAATAGCATAACGACAAAACTAGTGTTCCCCCTCATGTGAAACT
This sequence comes from Platysternon megacephalum, assembly GCA_003942145.1. NCBI lineage: Eukaryota > Metazoa > Chordata > Testudines > Platysternidae > Platysternon > Platysternon megacephalum. Next base: position 3,429,425 of record QXTE01000046.1, read on the forward strand.
AGTGACCCCCTCCACTTCCAGTCGCTAATGTTTCCCTTTTCTGAACCTTATGTATTTCTGATGCTGTTGTTTTGGAAATAAAGTAACTGGTAGTGACTAGAGTATTCAAGGGGAGGGTGCTGAGTACCATGAATTTATATAATGGCATATTTGCTGTTCTGTTGCCTTCTTGATGCAGCCTTAACCTCTTACTTTTTTTTTTTTTTTTTGACTACCACGGTGCATTGAGCAGGCATCCTCACTGTGCTGTCAACATGAACACCTAGATTTTTCACTGAGCTGTTACCACTAATAGGAACCCATTCGTGTGCAGATTGTTTTTCAAATATATATATATATGCCTTCTAATGCACATTAGCTTGTACTTCTGCCTACATCACATTTTCTCTGCCATCATCTTCCCCAATCTTCTTATTTCATTTAGTTCTGTATGAAAGTACTATCAGTCCTCCCTAATCTGATGTCATCATCAAATTTTGCAATTAATCCTTTGTCCCAGGTTGCTAGTAAATTTACTGGACACAACCTGTCCTCATACAGATGTCTGTTCACAACTCTTTCGCTATCATTAACCTCCTTCTAGGCTGAGAATTGCCACTTTTCCTACTCTGCTTTCTAGCTTTTAACTAGTTTAGAATCCATGAGAGTACCCAGTGATTACCAGTTTCCTTCAATACCCATGGCCCAGATCAGGTCTTGTAGACAGACTCTCCATGCATGGATCTGCCCCTGCTCAGTGGGCATAGCAACATCTCCCCTATGTCCCTGGATCTCTGAGGAGTTTCTGGATGCTTAGATGCAAAGGAAAGAGAGCAGCAGAGATTCTCACGCCTTTGTAGGACACATTGTTCCCACCAACCCCAGGGACTTGCTGCTCATGAGTTAATTTAGCCAAAGGAATTGCATTAACTCCTACGAAGGGGCTGGCGCCAGAAGGAGCTTTCCAAACATGGCTATATCAGGCCTTCGCTGATACAGAGCCAGAGGAGCAAGGGTTCGGGAGGCAACAAAAAAACATAATGTCTCTGCTCTGGTGGTTCTGTGCCTCCAAAGAAAATCCTAAATATTCACACAGCTCTTCGGCGGTGGGGAGAATCCATGTAGGCTGGACCCCATAACCACCTTGCCAACCTTGATAGAGGAATTCAGAGGCCCTCCAGTGATGCCTTTCATATAGAAAGGCACAACCTGACCTCATATTGGCAAATATCACCTATTGGTTCTTACCATATTAAACCGTAGAAATTTCACCAATATGGCATTATTAACTGCTACATAGACAATGCAGGAGCTCACTGAGAGAGCTAGAGGACAAAGCTGACAGTGTTCGGCCTTGGTGGGATTCATCAAGAAAGTTAGTTTTGGGCACAGCGAGGTTGTGTGCGTTGCAATACTTGAATTCACTGAGCTGAGACGTGATGGTGAGAAGAATACATGGGATCATCTTGGTCATACCTCTTCTTACTAAATAAATATGGCCATTCACAGACACAATGGGTTTTGAGGAGCAGCCCTCCAGTAGATCTCATAATAGAGTTCACAGAATTATTTTTTTCTTCCCAGTTTTCGTCTAACCCATTTAATTACAGCATAAAATCTTCTTGAAATAATTAGCATTGCACCACACAAAACAGTGCAGTAAATCTAATTTTGTGATAATCAGAGCAAAGTGGCAACACTCCCTGCAGAACAGATGAGCCTTAGAGATGTACCAACATAACTGTGAGGAAATGAAGTCTGTCAATAATTGGAAATACTGACTGCATACAAAGCAACCACCTGTTTGAACGATCTGGCTTAATGAATGCCACTGCTTTGCACTTATGATGGGTGTGTTATTATGTTTAATTGTAATATGATTGCATACAAGTATCAGCATTTCACAAACATGTTGCAATATGTGACGGAGTATGAAAAAAGCTGATAAAATGATATAGTAGGAATCTTGATTGCTTCATTCACTAGCAGTGTTAAGGCAAATGAAATCTCAGGTGGCAAAGGGAACAATATGGGTTTCTTTTCATTCTAAATTGGGAATTTTTCCTCAGCTATCACCTGTCCTAGATGAAGACTGATGTTGAGTAGTACTTTGTTTCTTTACTCTCAGTATTCAGAGAGTAAAGAAACAAAGTACTATGGTTTCCCCACATGGGACAGGCTCATCCAATCAAACCAGACCCAAGGCCACGTGACCAGACCTAATGCAATTGCCTCCCTTGGGGTTGCTGGAGTGTTGTGGTACATCAGCCTTTGCCCTGATACAGGGTTTGATAGTGCACCTAGTATACTGTAACTCAGGGGAAAGTGTAAGGCTCTGTAGCTGCTGGGTGCTATAACTTCTAGTATCTGATCGGTCTCAGTAAGTACTCAGGCAATGGCTTCCCCCCAGCAAGCTACTCCAATGGCCCTAATCTGCAGAGGAAGCTTTTCCCTTCTGTTGCAGGGGTGAAAGTGGGTTGGTATGGCATACCGGTAAGAAGCCAGGACCAGTCCGTATGCAGCCCACGTTAAAGCTTTAACGTCGCTGCCTCTTCCAATGTCGGCGGCTCTGCCCATAGGGACCCTACCGGGAGGGCCAACAAGGGAGGGCAGCACTTTAATATCATTGTCTCTTTTGCCCCCCCTCCGGGCCGCTGATGGGGGGTGGGCAAAAGGGGTAGCTGCTCTGGGGCCGGCTATTTAAAAGGGCCGGGGGCTCCCAGTCACTGCTACCCTGGCAGCAGCTGGAGCCCTGGGCCCTTTTAAATCGCCACCAGAGCCCCGGGTGGTGGGGACCAGGCAGCATTGATTGGCTGGCTGGGGGAGGCTGGCCCCCAGTCCTGCCCTTCTGCCTGAGGCCCCGCCCCTTCCAGGGGCCGGAGCCAGCCCCCATACCAGTAAGAAACTAATAGTTCAACAGAACAGGGGTGAAAGTGATGATAGCCTCCATTCAGGAGAGAAAAGAGCAGCAGATTCACTATGGAGCAGGTTTTTTCACACCAGCTGACTCACTTGGGGCTCTGGAGAGGCAATAGCATCTCCATGGCTTAAGCCACAACACAGATTCCTTTATATAAGCGTCTTGGAACATTATTTTTTCCTGGAAGTTGCCACATCTATGCTGTTGAGGTTTCTCCTTCACCTCATAACAGCTTGTCACTAGTAGTTTCTAGAGGGTGTATGTGGGTGGGTGGGGGGAATACTTTTCCATGCCAAAATAATTATCCTGAAATTCTGACTTTTGTCCAATGTTTGTCTTCCGCCAGCTCAAAAATTGGTTGCAACCAGGACTTCCAATTTTCCCTATAATTAAATCCACTTTAAACTGATGCACCAGCTCTGTGAAGAAAATGGATTGTAATTAAGCACAATTATTAATGACTCTTGTAATGTGGTAGTTATGAGCCAAATCCTGCTCACTGATTTCACATGTGGGAGAAATGTAGTCCTGCCCCCATAATTCTTTGTCACTGAAGCCAGTGGGAGCAGAAGTGGGTACTGTCCTTCTGAGCATGTCTCCCTCTTTTAGCTGGTTGCAGCTTAAAAAGACCACAAAGAAGCAATGTGGTCCAAGGATAGAACCCAGGAAAGAGATCTGGATTCTTAGTTCACAGCACATCAGGAAGAAGGCAAGTGTGATCTTGGGCAGACCTCTTTGCCTGTATATCCTCTCCCACCCTTTCTCTTTCTTGTCTATTAGCCTGTACACTTATTAGGGATGGGGCTGTCTAATGTGTGTTTTATACAGTGACCACCACAAAAAATACCCAACCAACATCAAAGCCCCAAGGTGCTGCTGTAACACAAATAACAGTGCATGGGTAACTCTACCCCTTGAACTGTCAGATGGAAAGGCTTGTGTTTCTGGAGCTAGAGGGCCGGAGTGCCAATCCAAGCTCTGTAAGTGTGTTTTATTTTGGAGATGAGATCATAACCTCCCCATAGTGAAAGCTGTAGCCACAATACCATTAACCATTAGACTGTTTTTGATTCCCCTTGCAACTCTGGTGGGCGGGTGGAAAGAAATCGCATGTTTTAATGGTTTTAGGGTGAGGTCTAATTGATGACTAAGATGTTTTCCCAAAAGCTTTGATTGAATTAAGTAGTAATAATCAATTGAGATTAAAAGACAAACGGCTGATCTTTGAAATATTTGTATATTGTCAAAATGGTTCTCTTTCTGTCTGTCTGCCTGGCAAAATCTCATTATACCATTAAATTTGAAACCCATATTGGCACTGGTTTATGCAAGAGGCTATTTTCAAGGGCAGGAGTAATAAAATCATGAAGACATTGCCACTGTCTGAAATTCAGACATGACTCTCTGCCAAAGAAGCCTATGGAGGCTTTAAAACAAACAAACAAAAAACCCAACAACATCGGGACAAAATATTTTCATTGTCCACCTTCAAACCAGTGGTGTTAAATATGAAAGGAAACTCCAGCATTAGGTAAAATTACTCTTTCTTCATTCCTTGCCAAAATGCCCCTTGGCATAGAGGGAATATAATATTAATCACTTGGCTAGCACCACTCCCTGCTTTAATTTAAGAATCCAGCAAGCCAACTATTTCATTTCTTAAAGCCCCAATTCAGCAAAGCACATAAACACGTGCTGAGCATCAAATAGGCAAGTAGTTCCACTGTAAATTAAACAGAGCTGGTCAAAGTTCATGGAAAATGCTGACACTTCATTTTGTTTTTGTTCCCATTTGGAACAAAACTTAGAATTTTGAAGTTTCCCTCAAAATGAAATTTTTAAAAAAGTGTTTCATTTTGCTAAAATCAAAACATTTAATTCCATTTTTGACTTATAAAACTTCAAAACATTCTGTTCCAATAAGGTCCAAACAGAAAGTTGACTGNAAAACCCTTCCCCCCCCCCCCCCCCCCCCCCATTTTCCCCCTTTAAACAATGTTTGCAAAATTTCATTGAGATCAACACATTCCCACAGAAAGTTTAGATTTTGTTGAAACGGTATTTTCCAATGGAAAAACATTTCATTGGAAAACTTTCCACCAGCTTTAGCTGTCAAGGGGAATATTCCCTTGCTTAAAGCTCAGCCTATGCTTTAAGTGACTCGCTGAATTGGGGTCATGGCTACTAACTACTCATTAAACAGAATTCTTAATTGTACAAATGATCTTCTAACAATATTAAGAGAATGTGTAAGGGAATATGGCAGAGTTGGGACAATATAAGTTATGAGTTACACTGGAAATCTTGTCTAATTTCATCTTATTTGAGCCACCTTTCATCAAACACTTCAGCTGTTAGCCTAATGAAGGCAGCGGGTCATTCTGTTTCTCTACAGTATCTTTGAACAGAAGAAAAAAATCTCACTGATACAGGCATATGTTCTTGCAGTACTAAGGGCCAGATTCTGATACCCTTGCTCATGCTGGATAGCATCTTACTCCATCACCTTCAGTGGGGCCACTTATTTATTCACAGTCAGTAAGTGCATGAAAGGGGGGAATGGATCAGCGTTCACAGTGCACTCCCCATCAGTACTTGGCCTGAGCTGGGGAAGCTAATGGCCCAACCAGCAGGCCAAATTCGGTGATGAATCCTGGTCACGTGCCACCTGAGGCACGTTATGCATACATTAAGAAGAATGCATCGAACCTCGTCTTAGGGAGGGAATGCATTTGCTGAATTAATAATAAAAGTTCTAAATGGATACTGCTTTTGTTTAACTTCAGTAAATTAGAACACTTGTTTTTCTCCTCCATAGTAACATAAATTTGGGAGATCTTTGTGAAAAAAACCCACCTTGTATCTATTTCCTAACACTGAACTAGTTCCAAAGTGAGAGACTTCTATCTCAGAAAAGACAAAAGGGAGTCCCTACACCATGGTAGTGCTGAATTTTGTCTATTTTGTTTTGCAAGACAAATAATGTGCAAATAACTATTCATAATTTCTGCTGATATTCTCTTCATGAGGGAAAGCTTATACTAATTGTAGTAGATGCACAATGTTTATATAATTTTTTTCTGGCTCATTTCCTTTCCTCATTTAAAACTGCACTTGCACAAAAGAAAAAAAGATAGATATGTTTTAAAAGATCCTGTTCTTTTTGCTTTTCGCTATTTAGGACTCATAACAGTATGACTATCTGTTACAGAACTTGTCACTTGAAAGCCTTAAGTGGTTTTTTAATGATTTTTTTCAGGGGCTAGGGAAGAGGTTGTTACTTAAAAAAAAAATTCAGCAAAAATGCCATGAAATTCCCCAAATATATAGGTAACAAGTCTTGCAACTTTGAAAATATGTATATTGAAAGTACAATGTGATTGAAAAGTAAGGGAAAACATGAGTGCTTTTAAGTTCACTGGGTATTATGCAGCTTTTCACAATTCCAATAAGATCTGAACCAAAGTATTATCTCTTGTGAAATCACAGAAACTCTGCTTTAGCTGAGTGATGTGGTTGTCACAATCCTTGCTCTATCCATCTAAGAATCTGATTCTAATATCTTCTCTGGGTGTTCATTTTATTTTAGGAAGAATTTATCATACAGGATGATGAAAGCTACAATTTTCTCAGCAAGCTGTCAAACAGCAATTCTATTATCCTGTCATCTACACTTGAATAAAGATGTCTGTGAGAACTAATAATAAATTGGCCTGCATTTTAATGGAACTAGTGGTTTATTAACTTAAAGGCTGTAGTTTAGAATGGGGGATGCAACCTGAAATGGGTAGGGATTTTTGTAGCCCATCTTTCATTACACGACACCCATCACTCTCTAGTGTTGCTTAATGAACTAATAGCAATTTAGGTCCAGCTGAATGCAAGACACTAGTTCATGCCTACAAATGAAGTTTGAATGATGATCATGTGAATTCTTGAGCATTCTTAATTCTCATCGATTCCAGTGTGCGGAGGGGGGTGGGGTGGAACAGGAATTCTGCTAACATTCTGTTGAATTCAAAGCAAAATTAGATTCAGCTGTGTATTTGCCCTTGGGGGGGGGGGGGGGGCATTCTCATGAGCAAGGTTTTGTTCAGCAGGAGAGGTTTGTATTCAGATGTTTACATATGACCATGCTGGAACTGCTCATTTTAAATTGTCTGTCTCTGTGGGGTTGGGAGTGAGGCTACTCAAAGTGAAGGAGAGGATGATGACAGAAAGCAAGCAATTGTCTGGGGGAGGGGGTAAATTAAACATGCTTTGATCCTAAGCAGCAGAGAGGGTTCCCTATGCCTGCTGATGTCTCTATGTGCTTACTGGACCCTACCATTCTGACTTAAGTGTGTGTGTGGAGAGGGGTTGGGGAGGGGGGAGAAATTCAGAAGTCTATCCTCATTTCTTCTTGGTAGTGACTTATGCCACCTCAAGTAAACAAGCACTACCAAAGTCTGGAGGGCTGTGAATGAGATGTTGCTCTGATGCCCCTGCTCAAATCTTTTAAATTACAAACAATTTTGAAAGGTGAGGGTGGTCTTAGGTCTGAATCTGAGAGATGGGTTTACACAATACAAGGTTATAAGATTGCTTGCTTGTTTTTGCACAGTATGTACCAGAAGTCAAATCTCAAGGTCCTCATTTAGATTTTTGCATAGGCAAACTTCCAGTGGACTCAGTGAAAGAGTGGAAGGACTGTCTTATGCTTAAGATACTGACTTGGTACTTGTGAGATTAGAGGCTGTGGCAGAGCCAGGAACTGCCTAAACCCTTTTGTGAGACTTTGGTCAAGTCACTTAGTGCCTCTGAGCCTTAGGGTATGTCTACACTATCTGCCGGTGGGCGGGCAGCGATCAATCCAGCAGGGGTCAATTTATCGCATCTAGTCTAGACGCGATAAATCGACCCCCGAGCGCTCTCCTGTCGACTCCTGTACTCCACCGCTGCGAGAGGCGCAGGCAGAGTCAACGGGGGAGTGGCGGCAGTCGACTCACTGCAGTGAAGACACCGCGGTGAGTAGGTCTAAGTACATCGACTTCAGCTACGTTACTCACATAGCTGAAGTTGCGTAACTTAAATCGATCCCCACCCTAGTGTAGACCAGGCCTTAGTCATCTGCAAAATGGGAATGATCATACATTCTTTTTTCCACCCCTTGTCTATCTTCTCTGTTCACATGGCACACTCTTGTAAGAGTCCCTCCCTGCTCTTGATATATCTGTACAACAACTAGCACAAGAGGGCCTTGAGCTCAGTAAGGACACCTGGGCAGTACTGTAATATAAATAACACACTGAGTAAGGACTCAAGGATTCCTTTAAAATAGATTTCAATGTTTGGTTATTGTTTTGTTTTTGTTTTTTTAAGGTAGTGATTGTGGGAAGAAGTGGGAACAGGGAGGCCGCATGACACACAGGACTGGCTGTGCCTTCTGATGTGTGCCCTTACCTTTGCTCTCAATGATTAATTCATGTCAGTCAGTGGTGCCAACAGCAGTGAAGACTCTTGCTTAGGTGGTGTAGTCCCTAAACATTAGACAATATGCTAACCAGGCTTCAATATATGAATGAATAGGAGGCAAATACAGGTTGGGTATAAGCAATAGCTGTTCAGGAAATCTTGCAGATACATAGCATGAAGCAGTAAATGTGGAAGCTATCACTCAATTCACCAAGACTACAGGATGAAGTTCCACCAGATAATAGGCAGTACAGCACTCATCCTTTTGCAGATGACAGTTTCTGGCATTAATCAAACTATGCACAGTGCATAGCAAAAATCAAAATGATGTGCAGAGCACCACAAAAGAACTATCTTTCTGGGCTAGGCAATAATCCAGAAATTGGCCAACCGTTAAACTAGCTATCAATAGAGCATCAACATATATTCTGAACGTTTAAAGGCTTGTTTTAATATCTACTATATGTATGAACTGCGGCTATGCAATGAGAAATTCAGTCACTTTATGACTTCTGAATAGAATTAACGTTTTACTACATTTGCATTGTCTGCTTTTTGTGAACATTCACAAGTTTATGAATGGGATATGATGGGGTTGCCTGCGGAGGCTGGGGACTGGACTTTCTGACCCAGGAAGACCCATCCTGTCATTTGTTCCTGGGATGCTTCTTGGGTACCCAAGACTGAGTCATCTTGCTACGCCTGCCTCCAAGGTGAGGGAGTCTTTCTTGTGCTTGCCTAGCTAACACCACCAGCCTGTTAGCCACTCCATCTTGCTTTGCGCAATGCCAGCCCTTTCTTTTGCCTTGCAATTTAGTGATAGGTGCACCCCAGTTACTAAGTCTCTTTGAAGCATTCCCCTGTAGTGTCCAGCTCCTTATCCACTGAATACTCACAGAAATACCGGGTCTGCTCTCCCCAGCAAAACTGTATACACACCAGCTTGTATGATTCGACTCAGAATCAGCACTTGGCTTAATATCCAGCTCTTAGATAAACTTATTCTTATTTACATTATTAATATATTATGAAAGATTCAAGTGATAGTGAGTAAGAATATTGGCAACAAATGATTACATATAAAAAAAATCACAACAAGCTTCATAGTGACTAAACTTAACAGGTTAACCTCCTGTTTAAACAAGATCTATCTCCTCCAATTTCTTCTGCAGTTTTTCAACCAAGCTTGGGCGAGATCCCTCCCTGTTTACTTCCTAGGTGCAGTATGATGGGATGGCTTCTTTGCCTCAGAGATATACAAAGTTTACCGTCTTAGTACACAGCCAGGATAACCATCATGGTTTGTCCTGTGTGCGCCTTTCCTATTGACTTCACATCTCTTTGCTAACTTCTGACTTAGTATGTAAATTGTCATCCATTGTGTTAGCATGCAATGCTTAATTTACATTCCACCAGAGAGACACATTTCTGACCTCCTGTTTGGAGGAAAACCTGTTTTTCACTCCTGCCTTGATACAGACTTTTTAAAACCATATTTTCAGTATATATGCATAACTCCTAACCTATTATCTGTACATATATTTCACAATAATATTTATAACCAGTATGACCCCAGCTTTCCTTTAAGACCTCATTCTTTGGTGCACCAGAATATACATACAAGAATCATTACATTAATGTAACCCTCTGGCCAGCTGGCTTTCAGGGGTTCTTCTAGGACTAGAATTGTGTATGTACAAATTTTCACCAAAAAAAATAAAAAATTGGGGCCCCTAAATGATTTTTGGCTCTGGGCACAAGATCTGAGGTGCTGAGCACTTCTGAGAGGTCCTGAATGCAGGTGTCAGTTCCAATTAAACTCCCACTTCTTTCTAAATTTAGACTGAGCTCTCTAGGAGCAGGGACTGTTATGGTGTTAGTACAGAGCTTAATACAATGGGGCCTTGCTCCCTGATTTAAGTCCTTAAATACTAGAAGGCAATAGAAATAATAATTCAAGCCAATGGGAGTTTAAGCATTAGCACCAGGCATACCCAAACCCTTAATCAATGAACCAAAATTTATTTTGGTTGAAAGTAGAAGGAGTTCAGTTTGTAAAGGTTTTAATCCATATTAATTCAATCAGGAAACAGAAATAATAACCTCAGACTTAGCGGAGATATGATATTTGAGTTGTATATCTGGTCATCTATCAAACACTTGATGGAAAATTCCTAGGCTAAAATGTATTCACATAAAACATTAGTAGAATAACTTCCAGATAGCAAAGAAACATGTAGTAATATCAGCCTGCTTATGAGCATGGAAAATGGCTAATAGACAAACACTGTTTTTTGCAAAATATTTGCCTGGTGGGTGCTTTAGAATGCTAATTTTTTACACACACATACACGATTCAAAAGCTCTGGGTTTCAGTTAGAGACCACTACAGGGATATTAGCAGATACCATAATATAGGAGGCTTTGGCCTGATACCTCAGCTGATGATTTTTTGAAACAGGGCTGGGGCATTCTGAAACAATGGCCCACACTCTGACCCCTTCTAGTGCATCCTAAAATGGACCTCAGTTGTTCCCTCACAAAAGACTCTTATTGCCCCCCATGATTGTAGCATCTGAGCACCTCACAATCTCTAATTTAGCTATACCCACCACACTCCTGTGAGGCAAGGAAGAATTTTCTAGCTCAGGCACAGGAGGGGAAACTGTAGGGGGAGATTTTGGCAAACCAGTAAAGTGCCTGAAACCACTATGGCTTATTGCTAAAAGCAGCCTAGTCAGCAGGCTTCGCTTATCCAAGGCAGGAGGGGAGAGGGTTTTGGGTGCCACAGAAAGGGCAGCTTGACCCCGCGTCCTTCCTGATAAGAATTGTGTTGAAGTTGCTGATACATGCATTTTAGAAGAGCAGGATGTGCCCCAGGAATGTCTATTGGGGCCTCAAGGCTGCAAACTCTGCAAAAACCCACACCTGGTTAATCAATAATCAGAAGGAACCTCTTGCTTGACCATTGAAACTGCTTACTTAAGTCTTCTTTAAGGGACATGTCATTCTATTACTAATGTATAAATAAGGGGAAAAAGTTTGAGGTAGTTGGACTCTTTTGGACTCTCCCTCTGGATACATCTTGTGGTCCGCACCGGCAGACGGAAGATTTGGCCACCGGAAGCCTGCCGCTGTGTTACTCGAGAGCCACACTAGGCTTTGGTAATTATTGAGGGTTGCGGGTGTTTTACTAACCTGTTGCGGACATGTGTAAGTGCTTGAGACTAAGTAAAGTTTAGCTTTAAGTGAAAGCATTCTTGTGTTGTCCTGTTTGTGCCAGCCATCTATCGGTCGGACGGCTGTGTCTCCCCTGGTTTATTTCCTGACACCACCTCGCACAGAGTAAAAGTTACCAAGAGCTTTGGGTTGAAAGAACCCCGGGTAACAGCACAGAGACTAAGACTTGTCCAAGGTCACACAGGAAACTTGTGGAAAAACAGGGATTTGAATCTGGATCTCTAGTTCCAGGCTAGTGCCCTAATCACTGGATCACCCTTCTCCCTGTGGAGCAGCTTCTCTGTGGGAGCTAAAATGGGTGTAGGAAAACTTCTGGCTTCTGCTCCTGAAGGTTCTTGGGTATGTGCCTATGCAGAACCAGCAGCTAGAATTTTAGGATTTTGCCTCTTGTCTTTTATAAAACATCAGTAGTTATGGTGAGAACTGAATAAGTGTTTTATTCTCGTTGCTGAATGAGAGAGGAGCCATGGCTTAGAGAGGGAGCAGATAATCTGCTCATTCAAATTACTATGTTAAAATATTTGCAGTATTCAGTTTTTAAGGAACTTTGACTTGGGAGGGATGTACTCATGGTTCTCAGACTAAAGCTTGGAAGCTAGAAGAGAAGAGACTAGCAACAGAATTTATTCCTGTCAAAGAAATATTTCAAAGATGAGGAAACAATATAAATTGTGGTACATGGCAAATCTAGGAGAAGTACTGTGAAACAAAACACCATGGTTGAATGCTGTATAGAGCATGTTATACATAGAAGAAATAAAGTGGGAGAGCAGAAGAAAAGCCGGTATTGTATGTAGCTCATTATACCTATAGAAAACATTATGCAGCGAGTGGAATGTAAGGCAAAGGAAATAGCCAGTCGTGTATATAAAAGTGCATTAGAATATAATTAACCCAACAAATTACTGAATTTCTTTCCTTGCTAACTGTGGTCTTTTAGAAATGGAACTCCTAACACAATTGAGTGAGAGGGAGGTAGCGTGGCTGGTTGGACAGGGCACTGAAATGGGATTTGAAAGTCTGGATTCTATGCTCTGCTTTGCCACTGAACTTCTTTGACCTTGGACCGGTCACTTTTGCCTCTTTTCCGTCCCTTCCTATGGCTACATAGAGCGTAAGCTCTTCGAGGCAAGGGTTGTCTCGTTTGTACAATGCTAACACAATGGGGCTTGGGCCTCCAGGGACCACTAATGTTGTCATCCTGAAAACCCTGTAGTAATCAACAAAACACTTTAAAATGGCATTCTAAGTATCTGTGGAATATATGGTTCACATAAAATTCTTGATCTGTTTTGTGAATGCTTATTTTATCCATGTTAACATTGCTTCATTTTCTCCCCAGGTCATCTCTTTATAAACAAAGCTCAGGTTCAAGCACTCCATCTAATTTATGTCTTTATTAATATTGGTCATAATTGATTCTCATTCTTACTACAGCAAAATGGATTAAGTAGCAAACTGCCGATGGCAATTAGCTATGTTTAAAGAAGTGTTAATGCCATTCTCTGCATATTTATTCCCTCCGGTTCATTCCTTGTGCAAGTCAAGTTAACAGCTGGTGCACACAGGGCACAATCATCTTGTCATTGAGGTCAATGGCAGTTTTGCCATTGAGTTTGATGTGAACAAGATCAGGCCAAAAAACAAAATTCCCTTACCCATCAAAATAAGCAAGAGTTCCATCTGCCAAAGCCAGCTGGTTCCATCAAGATCTGCACAGATCTGAGGATAATCTTAGAGATATAGGGCCTTCTCTTTCTCTTCCAATCTCATCCCTGTTGTTTCCTCTACCCGATCCTGGCACCACAACCCCTGTCCATGGTAGCAAGGATGAATCTGACCCATTAAGTATATAGTAGAGAAGAATAACTACATCCATTGGAGAAAGTATTGGGTGAAATTCTGTAGCCTGCATTATGCAGGAGGTTAAAGTAGGACCATTCTGATCACCTTTCTGGTTTTAGAAATTATGAACTATTCTTTACAGCTCCACTTTGAGATACAGAAATTCAACTAGAGCTGTGGGCGGGGGAAAAGGATTTCCCTTACAAAGACTGAAGTAGGACTTAGGAGATACATTGGCCCAACATGGAGACCCACAAGGCCCAGTAATACTGACAACTACAGACACCATATAACTGAGCAGAAGGATTATATAGTGGCTTCGGTGGTGACTTGAAAATGGGAAACCCAGGCTTAATTCCCTGCTCAGCCACAGATTTCCTGTGTGGCTTTGGGAGAGTCACTTAGTCTCTCTGCCTCAGTTCCCTACTTGTAAAATAAGGATACTATTTTTTTCTGCTTCTGACGAGTGTTGAGAGAGTAAATACATAAAAGATTGAGAGGGACTCTGATACTGTGGTCACGGTGGCAGGGCCGGCTCCAGGCAGGTGCTTGGGGCGGCCAACAGAGAGGGGCGGCACGTCCGGCTTTTCGGTGGCAATTCGGCGGCGGGTCCCTCACTCCCTCTCGGAGCAAAGGACCAGCCGCCGAATTGCCGCCAAAGACTGAAGTGGCGGCGGTATAGCTGCCGCAGATCGCGATCGCGGCTTTTTTTTTTTTTTTGCTGCTTGGGGCGGCAAAAACCCTGGAGCCGGCCCTGCACGGTGGACATGTAAGTACACAACATAGGCAGAACAGGGCTGGCAGATGGTAATACATTAGAGAGAAATGGAAAGAAAACAAATTTTGCAGCTTCTCCATCCTGTGACTGGAGGCTAGGACTAATTAAAACAGGCTGACTTGCATGCATTGCTGCTATCTGAATCCAGAATACAACACTAAAGCCAAAGCCTGACAGGTGTTGGGTGATGGCAAGTGCTCACCTCTCAGCATTTGGCCTCAAGTGTCTATTTACCTGAGAGACTTGTACAACGGCACACATAACTACACAGAAAAATCCCTTCCCAGGCGCTCAAGAAACACTAGTTATACGACCGCATTATTATATTTAGAGTGAAAGAATCCTAGGACTTCAAACCATCGGAATAAAGGGAAAGACACTCCAGTTGACTGGCTAATGGAGTAATATATAAACCTTGAAAGCTGGAGACAGTTCTAAGCAAAGAAAAGCTATTTGACAACACAGAATGGTTACACTGCCTCTAGAGCAGAGCAGCAATGCTCTGAATGCACAGTTGAGCAAAAACAACCAGGAAGGAAATACAATAATGGGTAGCTTCAGTTACTTAAATTTAAACTATGCTTAAGACTGGAGTCTGGCCTCCATGGCCCAGTAAGGGAGAAGAAGGCATGCCCCATACAGCCTCTTTGCTTCTGTGATGTATTGAAAATTGAGTTAAAATTGTGATCTGTCACATTAAATCCTTTTTTGGGGTGTGTGGGGTGGTTCCCAGTCCTGCTTTCAGGCTAGGGAGCTTTGTAGGAAAGCATGCAACCAGCTGATCCTAGAAGCAGTCAGTCTGCAATGAGCCAGCCTAGAGCAAGGTAAGGTGAGTTGTGCCACTCTGCCTTAGGGAGCAGCCTGCTTTGTCTCTCTGTTTTGTGCTCTTGTGAGTTAGGGTTCTGGATTTTAAGAAATAAAGTAGTGTTACATTGCAGCCTTTAGAACAAGTATTTTTATGCTTTTATCTAACTTCTCTGTCTGTGTGCTGTGAACATCATACTCTCCACTACAGCTGCAGTGAGAGAAACGAGTTGTTTCAGCTACTCCTTCCCTTCCCTGGAGGAGGTGGTGGGTGAGTGGTGGGAAAAGGGGAGCAAAGAATGGGAGTAGCCTTATCTCCACATTCTCCCCATGCACCAGCTGGTTCACCTCAGCCAGCATGGCGGGGGGGAGGGAGGGAGACAGTTGTGCTTAGTAAATTGCCACAGATATGGGCCAATAGTTTAATGCTCCCAGGAGCAGGGAAGGAGTGGTGCCTCTCTGGTGGAGTTGAACGTGTCTTCTCAGGGGCATTCCTTGAGAGGGGTGGTCTAGCTGTGCCATACACAGGGCAGCTCGTATAAGCACAAACTAACCTTAGTGCTTGTCAATGAGGACATGGTATCGTGCCCACACAATTTAGCTTCTGTACATACATAGACTAGGAATCATCACTATTTCTGGTCTGGCTCTAGAATCTACATTCTCAGCATCTGCCAGGTGTAAATATCAGTGTTTTCCTGTGTCTAACTGAGGTGGAATTGTCAATCCCCTGAGATTCACATTCTATGTCTTCCATTTTAAAGCTTTGACTTAAATTGAATTTTCTAGCCAATACAATACACTGCTAACTCTCAAACACCAGGTGCATCTATATATACAAAAGATGTAAAAATAATCTCTTCACAAGATTCTGCTCTCTGTCCCCAAACTAGACACTTCAGTGTCCACAACCTTACTACAGGAAGTCAGACTAATTTCTAGCTACCAAATCAACACATCCAAGGCAGATCCATGATAAGAGGACACCCACCATTAGAAGTCTTAGATCAATGTGCTGTAAATGGAGGAAAGAAAGTGAAATAATTAATACATGAAAATAAAGACAAGAGCAGAGTCTAAAGTCTGTTTGCCTCAATCATTATGTACGTCAGGCAGTGCAAAGTGAAGGAGGCCAAGGGTCTGTTCATTGAACAGTGAAGATAAAAATAAAAATGGAATAGCAACTCATTCACTCTATACCATCCAACCTGTAATCGCCATCCACATTATAATGCATACAGACAGGGAACAGAGGTAGGGTTGAATGGGCAAGAAATTAACTCAGAAAAAAATGCCATTATTCACAGGCTACCTAGATCTGTAGTATCTACCTAAGAGATTTATATTTCCCCACATTCTCTCTCTAAAATCACTTCCCATTGTAGTTAATGAGGAGGTTTCATTTCCTTGGACTCTGCAATGACCTAAAACTACCAGTTTTCCAGGGTAGACAATACTTCAATTTCTAAACTAATCTCAGAAATGATCAGACACTTCTCTTTCTCCCCCCTCTCCCACCCCCAAGACACACAGATAAAGGTGGCCTCATAGGATTTTTGTCTATCATAAAGGAACAAAACGGGACCCAATTGTAGTAGCACCTAGTAGCCCCAGTCATGGACCAGGACCCCATTGTGCAAGGTGCTGGACAAACACAGAACAAAAAGATGGTCCCTACCCCAATGAGTATATAATTAAGTATAAGACAAGAGACCACAGGTGGATACAGATGGATGGGGGAGCACAAGGAAGCAATGAGGGAGTATTATTCAGCATGACAGGCAGTGGTCGCAACACAACAGCTGCCTAACTAGTGCTGTGTTAGGGGGGTTGTTTTGGTATTTTTGTAGGCCTCACTGGGTAGGGATTTTTAGGAGACAATGAGGTGACTTAATGGATGTATTTAGGGCGCCCCACCCATGAGTGAAGGGCAGCATGGGAGAGAGCACCCAGGGGCTTGTTTGGGAACAGAAGTGGACAGTGAAGGCTGACATCATGGGCTGATCAGAGGTGGGAGTAGACCTCTCAATAGCGAACATTTCTTACTGAATTCTTGTTCACCAGGAGAACAGAGTTTTGTTGCCTTTCCTATCTTTATATTTTGAATCCTTCATGTGTAGCTATTAAATCCCATATGTATATTCTAAATTATTATTCCAAGCTTTTCAGCTTTAATAAAGTATTAATACATTTTGAATCAATGAAAGCTAATGGAAAATATTGTAACACAGTCAGGCCACAAGCCAGACATGCCCCAGGGGCAATGTGAATATAACAGCTAACATTTGATTTTTAGAAATATGAGATTTAGATGGGGGAAATATTTTAAATGTGGCAGAAAAAATATCCACTTGTACAATATATGCCAGTGAAGACAGCCAGCATTCTGGTTTAAGACAAGAGTAAAATGCAATTATTTCAAACAAGGCCTGATTTTAAAACTCCTGTTATACACATAATCCAATGGCATTTTCACACTCGATTTACAGCCCAATATTGAGGTGGTGTGTGGCTTCTGTGAAGTGTTGCATGTCACAGGATCAGGCCCTTCCCCCGATGGATTTGGGAAAAAAGAGATTTATGCACTTGTTATAGTGAGACGAGAAAGGAAGACCTTTGACTTGAATGCATAAAATGAGTTAGGCACTTAAGTCACAGTTTTGGGATCACTGCAATGCACAAAACTCCTGCTGAACCCTGTAGGCACCTAAACTCACTCCATGCCTAAGTTTTTGCAGGAAAAGTTCCCAATGTGACAAAGTTTCTGCCTCTGAGCATGCTGCTGCTTCCCTCTAGGTGCCTATCTCCCACTTAAGCTCCAGAGCGCTTCACAAACCAGGGAAGATAGGCATTTGGCTGCCTAGATTGCTTGTAGAGTCTGCTCCAGTAGGTGTGTTCCCACTCCCTCTCTAGCCTGAGTGACTGGGTTTCTGCATGCATGCACAGGCATGAGTGACCCCATAGCCTGGTGGCTAGAGCACTCATCTCCAGGGAGTTATTTATCCATAATGCAACAGCTTCAACAGGACAGACCAAGGGAGCCCCACATCAGAGTTTCCCATTGCCCAGTGGTTAGGGCACTCACGTGAAAGGTGGCAGACCTCTGTTCAGATCCCTTCTCCCCTCATGTGGAGGGGGAACTTGAACAGGGGCTCTCCTGCATCCCAGATGAATACCCTAACCACTGGGATCAAAGTTATGAAGGAGGTCCTCCTCCCCACCCCCTAGCTTCTTGCTAAAAGAGTGTCAGCACCTAACACTGAAAGAAGTTTGCAGCTGAGAACCCCAAGCAGAACTAGGTGCCTCCCTACAGCCTGGATTGAGGCACCTATCTGAGACAGCCATAGGGTATGTACTGGCCCCTTTGGTCAGCATCTCCCATTGGCTAGGTTAGGTGGCTCCCTGCCTAGTATGTTGGCTTTTGTGAATCCTATCCTAAGGCACCTGTCTCTCTATTCATTGTAGAGGGACCCTAGGTACCTAACTCAGGCTTTGTGAATCAGTGATTTTTCTAGACACCTAACTAAGTCCTTTTGTGCATCAGGCCTTTGTGACTGCTGCTTACTGTGCCAAATATACTCATTTTGCTGCTACCATGTCATAGAATCATAGAATATCAGGGTTGGAAGGGACCTCAGGAGGTCATCTAGTCCAACCCCCATTCATTCCTATGCTTGTTTTTTCTCCATTTGTTCCTCTAGTCACAATTTGGATTATAAGATCTTTGGGGAAGGGACTGATATCTATCTATCTATCTATATATATATAAATAAATTAAATAAATGTGCATTGCACCGAACACAATGGGAACCTGGTGCCTGACTGGAGTGTCTAGATATTTCTGCAATAGTACAGCAACCTCTAATTAACTAATAAGATGGGGAAGAGAAGGAGAAAGAATGAGCCACATGAAGCAAAGAAGAGGAGAAGGAGAAATGAAAAGGGGCAAGCTAGGGGCACTTGAAAAGGTCTGTTAATCACAAGACAGCCACCACTGTTGCTGAAATGTGTGTACTGTGGCTCTGTGGATGAGGGGAAAGCAGTGGACGTGTTATTCCTTGACTTTAGCAAAGCTTTTGATATGGTCTCCCACAGTATTTTTGCCGGCAAGTTAAAGAAGTATGGGCTGGATGAATGGACTATAAGATGGATAGAAAGCTGGCTAGATCGTCGGGCTCAACGGGTAGTGATCAATGGCTCCATGTCTAGTTGGCAGCCGGTATCAAGTGGAGTGTCCCAAAGGTCGGTCCTGGGGCCGGTTTTGTTCAATATCTTCATTAATGATCTGGAGGATGGCGTGGACTGCACCCTCAGCAAGTTTGTAGATGACACTAAACTGGGAGGAGTGGTAGATACTCTGGAGGGTAGGGATAGGATACAGAGGGACCTAGACAAATTAGAGGATTGGGCCAAAAGAAACCTGATGAGGTTCAACAAGGACAAGTGCAGAGTCCTGCACTTAGGACGGAAGAATCCCATGCACTGCTACAGACTAGGGACCGAATGGCTAAGCAGCAGTTCTGCAGAAAAGGACCTAGGGGTTACAGTGGATGAGAAGCTGAATATGAGTCAACAGTGTGCCCTTGTTGCCAAGAAGGCGAACGGAATTTTGGGCTGTATAAGTAGGGGCATTGCCAGCAGATCGAGGGACGTGATCATTCCCCTCTATTCGACATTGGTGAGGCTTCATATGGAGTACTGTGTCCAGTTTTGGGCCCCACACTACAAGAAGGATGTGGAAAAATTGGAAAGAGTCCAGCAGAGGGCAACAAAAAAGATTAGGGGGCCTGAGCACATGACTTATGAGGAGAGGCTGAGGGAACTGGGATTGTTTAGTCTGCAGAAGAGAAGAATGAGGGGGGATTTGATAGCTGCTTTCAACTACCTGAAAGGGGGTTCCAAAGACGATGGATCTAGATTGTTCTCAGTTGTATCAGATGACAGAACAAGGAGTAATGGTCTCAAGTTGCAGTGGGGGAGGTTTAGGTTGGATATTAGGAAAAACTTTTTCACTAGGAGGGTGGTGAAGCACTGGAATGGGTTACCTAGGGAGGTGGTGGAATCTCCTTCCCTAGAGGTTTTTAAGGTCAGTCTTGACAAAGCCCAGGCTGGGATGATTTAGTTGGGGATTGGGCCTGCTTTGAGCAGGGGGTTGGACTAGATGACTTCCTGAGGTCCCTTCCAACCCTGATATTCTATGATTCTACTTACCACTGAAGAGCAGTCAGAAATATATTTTCCCTTTCGGAAGTCTGATCCATCTCCCTTTAAAGTCAGTGGAAAGCCCCCTATTGGCTTCAATGGGAGTCAGATTGGGCCCCAAATTGGTTATGACCCACTGAGTTCATCCCTCTACATAAACAAATGCCTTATTTTTCTCTTGTTTCTCCTACTCATTTCTTGTATCTTGTTTCAAATTAGACTGCAAGCTCTTTGGGGCAGGGAATATGTTGACCTGTGTTTCTGCACAGTGGAACTCCTATTTGCTAGAACAGGGTAAAGGGGCCTTCGTGTATACATAGTGAGCCTAAATCTGTTTTCAGTTACGCTGGCAGGAAGGCAGCATTAAAGAGCAGAATTCAGACTAGTGCACTATACTTCAAAACTTGATTAGAATTGTTCTTTCCCCCTTTCTCTGCTCCCTTTTTCACTCTCTCTCTAGATTTGTTTTTCTTTGCTCACTCTCTGATCTACTTCCACCCTCTTTTTTTCCCCACTAGATTTCTCTCTGCTAAGCAGAATAAGAACTCAACAATGTTCCATTCTGAGTCAAATATTTGTATTCAGGATGCTATCAACAGTCTGAAATTAGGGAAGGTGAGAGATCTTCTATCCCTAATCTAAAGCCGTTTGTTTTTTTTTGGCTGGTTGGGGTGGCTGCAGTAGGAAAAAGGAATGTGTACTTAGCAGCGAAAATGAGCAAAGCTATTGGAGAGATGGATCTGTCAATATTAGCTGTTACATTTTTGGCTGAGGGAAATGTAGCACACTGGGGATGTTCATTATTTCTATAAGAAATCACTAGTGTTTTCTAGGTTGGGACAATGATGCTAACCCCAGCAGAAAAGCACTGTTTGAAACATGTAGATTGCATATGATTGCAATATGTTCATTATGCTCTTTCCCCTAGGAAATGGTTATGGATTTCTTTAGTCTCAATGTGCTTCACATAATCAAATAGCTAAAAGCATGATTTGACTAGTTTCTTGCTGGCATCCTACTTTTTTACAACATATTTCAGGATTCTCTAAATCAGGGCTAACTTTGTAATGTCATTCCCACAAGTAAGCTCTCCGTTTCTTTTCACTTACATGTTTTGCTTGTCCATTGCATGTGCTTATAATTGTTTCATTAGCATAATATTGCACCAGCTTGATTTGCTAAAGATATATTCAGAAAAAAACACCCACGGTCTATAAATAAAGAAGCCCGTGTCTACCTAATACGAGGAATAATATTAAAGTGTTGTCAGATATCTTGAGCCCATTTCTACTGCATAACTTGCAACTCCCATAGTAACTTCACCATGAGTGAGATTCAATGACAATTGAGCAGAGTTTTCATAGTGGTAGTTCATCACAACGATAGTTAGTACTTATTCAGTATGGCAGAAGTACAAAAACCTAATTCAGTTTTCAATAGCCCACAAATTTACATTCTACTCAGTGAGGAGTTATGGAATTGTGGATTGCAGCTTAATAGAACAGAACACATTCTAAATGGGGCCTCCAAGCGTGCTTTTTGTCAGTAGCAAATACAGACTTTCTTTTCCTGATCTCTTCCTTATCACCACTACATCTCCCACTCATGGGTTCTGTGTTCAAATAGGCTTCCACTCTTACCCCACCAGAAATTGATTTTAGGGCCCTTTGTTTGTGAATTGGTTCAAATCGTGATTTGAAGGTATTATAATCCACCCAGGCTTCATCCTGCGTGGTGCCGCTGTTCTGAATTGAGATGGTCAGATACTTTAAAAGACATTCACAAAAATATTTGTGAGTGAAAGTCAGAGACTGGTTTGCTATGATTCTTGAGGAGATTAATGTTTGACTATTCAGGAAAATGGCTGCAAATCCTAAATTTCCCACAAATGTTCATCTGAACTCAGGAATTGCTCCCACAGCTCTCTTGTGGGTTGGAAGATGAAAGAGAGGAGGTTGGGTGACATGGGAAGTGGATTTTAAATTTGATAAGCTGTAATAACAAGGTGCAGTGTAAAGTTTCCATGGCACAATCTTGGATCTGGATCATGAACTGTTCAGGAGAACGTTATGTTGCCCAAGCTGTTCTTTTAAGGTCAGATTGTACCAACCTTCAGGGGCTAGTACTTTGTTTCTTATTTTTAGTGGGCCTTTGAGGAATAAGCTACTAAATCCGACAGGGTGGAAGTCTGGCCCTTAATTATTACTTCTATTCTCAAGTAATCAGAGGCCAGTTCTAATTCAGGTTGTAGTTAATGGGAGTCTTTTCTAGAAGAAAATATTCACTGTTGCTAATGACCACCCTGTAAATCACAAAAGGCTTAGATAAAAAATCCCAGAGTTCTCATATTTAGTGCTGGTCACCAAATTGTTTTGTGAAAAAACAGTAGAGCTAGCCACAAGGGTATAGTTGAGTGTGATTTAAGCTATATGAAAAGGTTAATTTAACATCTCTTTAGATTCTGCTTGGAAGGGATGCCATTGAAGCAGGAAAGTAATTGCAGGCTATGCAATTTTAAAATAACATTCATATCAACCTCAGTTGTTTTTCTTCAGTTCAGAAATGATATGGTGGTTGTAATGGGAAGTTAAATTAAATGCCTTCTGAAAATTCTAAGTGAGCTCTTTCCTTCCCAGATAATATATTTTAATAATAGCATACCTGACATCTAGGAGAATGATATCAGGCAATATTATTAATACAGAAGTGAATGCTACATTTGTATTATAGTCCTAGTCACTAATGTAGAACAATCAAAAATTTTTAATCTCCTATTTGAAATTTCACTTTTAAATTATGTCAGTCTGAACAAAAAATGAAAGTATATTAATACAGTAATCTTATGTAGACAGCAATTAATGCAAATAATGCCCAGAAAGAAGGTAACTGGACACTGGTAATGGCATAGAGCAGTGTTTCCCAAACTTGGGACGCCGCTTGTTTAGGGAAAGCCCCGGCGGGCCGGGTCGGTTTGTTTACCTGCCGCGTCCACAGGTCCGGCCGATCGTGGCTCCCACTGGCCGCGGTTCGCTGTTCCAGGCCAATGGGAGCTGCTGGAAGTGGCACGGGTCAAAGGACGTACTGGCCGCTGCTTCCAGCAGCTCCCATTGGCCTGGAGCAGTGAACCGCGGCCAGTGGGAGCCGCGATCGGCCGAACCTGTGGACACGGCAGGTAAACAAACTGGCCCGGCCCGCCAGGGGCTTTCCCTAAACAAGCGGTGTCCCAAGTTTGGGAAACACTGGCATAGAGAACTGTTTACTCTCTTCATTAATAGTTTATACCTAGTGTAAGTTGATAGTGATAAAAATTCCTTTCCACCTGACACTTAAGACCTGGTCCTATGTCCAATGAAATCAACGGAAAGAGTCTGTCCCATTGGCTTCACTGAATTGTATCCAGTCTCTAGGCAGTAGTCTATGTGAAAGGAATTGGTGTCCTGTTCCTATAAATCTCCACCTCACAAAAATCAACAGGAGTCCCCCATAAGGAAAGCTTGCAGGATGATGCCCCTTTTTTGCTGTCAAAGGTTGCATGAGTCACCATGGAGACTGAAATGCCCATCTTTATAACTGTTTATTCTAGGGAGTGAAACTGAGAAGGTTCAGAACTGGGATTTGGTTTGGATAAGCCTCCAAAGGCTTGGATTCTTATTTGACATGTCAGATTTGTCTGAAAAGCTGGGTTGTATATTTTACAAGAACAGGCACTCTCATGGTGTTCCTGGTACTTCCTTCCTCTGATCCTGGCTGAAGACCGCAAGGAAAACATCCTTTCTGATGGTGTTTAGTACTCCAAATTGTGGTCTCAGTCGGAATCTAGAAAATGGATGGTGGTGGGGGGAGGAGGACCTTATCCAAATATTTCAGACCTTCACAAACTAGGTTTGAGTTGTTTGTTTATATAACTTGGCGGAGGTAGCAGTGGGACCTATGTGGGTGGGGAGAGTTAGCAGGGTGGTTAATGGTTTGTTCTTATTTTATCTGAACTGACTTGCCCATCCCAAGCTGAAGTGCATTGGCGGGGTGGTGAGAGAAAGTTAGTGCTGTGCACAGTCTGCCATGCATCTAGTCTGTGGATAAATAGACCATTTGAACTGATGTCTATCCAGCATTTTGTCCAAGCAATTACATTAAAATGTCCAAGTAATTACATTAATTGTCCAAGAAATTAACTTAAAATAACTTCCCTGAAAAGAGTCCCTTTATCTACTTCATTCCACTACTGCAATATTGACTTGCTGTGTAAAAATATTCAGATCCAGACCTAGGCATGTGCCAAGCATGCTGTTGCACAGGGCTCCACACTATTGGGGTGCTTCCTTCCCAGCAAGCCCTTTTGCCACATTCCCTGCCAGATGGCCTGCAATGTCTTGCTTTCTTCACCCCTGTGTGCGCACATTCACCCACCTTGAAAGATGAAGCTTGGGACCTCCCACCCCTCCAGTAACACATGCTCTGATCACTCTCACAAAACTGCGTGACTGGGCAACAAAATGGCAGATGAAATTCA
Organism: Platysternon megacephalum; assembly: GCA_003942145.1. NCBI lineage: Eukaryota > Metazoa > Chordata > Testudines > Platysternidae > Platysternon > Platysternon megacephalum. Next base: position 3,454,157 of record QXTE01000046.1, read on the forward strand.
ATGTTGATAAGTGCAAAGTAATGCACATTGGAAAACATAATCCCAACTACACCTATAAAATGATGGGGTCTAAATTACCTCTTACCACTCAAGAAAGAGATCTGAGAGTCATTGTGGATAGTTCTCTGAAAACATCCACTCAATATGCAGCCACAGTCAAAAAAATGAACAGAATGTTGGGAAACATTATGAAAGGGATAGATTATAAAACAGAAAATATCTTATTGGCTCTATATAAATCCATGGTACGCCCACATCTTGAATAGTGCGTGCAGATGTGGTCGCCCCATCTCAAAAAAGAAAAGGTACAGAAAAGGGCAACAAAAATGATTAGGGGTATGGAATAGCTTCTATATGAGGACAGATTAATAAGACTGGGACTTTTCAGATTGGAAAAGAGACAAATAAGGGGGGGGGAGATATGATAGAGGTCTATAAAATCATGAGTGGTGTGGAGAAAGTTAAATAAGGAAGTGTTATTTACTCCTTCTCATAACACACAAACTAGGGGTCACCAAATGAAATTAATAGGCAGCAGGTTTAAAACAAACAAAAGGAAGTATTTCTTCACACAACACACAGTCAACCTGTGGAATTCTTTGCCAGAGTATGTTGTGAAGGCCAAGACTATAACAGGGCTCAAAAAAGAACTGGATAAGTTCACGGAAGATAGGTCCATCAATGGCTATTTGGTTTTGCATCCCTGCCCATCCTGGCTTTCTCTGAAGTGTTCTAGCCTCTGTTGCCAGAAGCTGGGAATGGGCAACGAGATGGATCACTTGATGATTGCCCATTCTGTTCATTCCCTCTGAAGCACCTGACACTGGTCACTGTTCGAAGACCGAATACTGGGCTAGATGGATCATTGGTCTGACCCAGTATGGCTGTTCTTATGTTCTCTTTCCATAGCCAATCTTTCCTCCATTTCTACACAAACATCTGTGTGTGTTACTGAAGTCTGTATAAAGCTGTAGCACACCTTGTGAATAGGGTCCTTGAACTTTTAGAGATGACCCTGAGCAAATATCATATCTTATAGCTCAACCTTCAAATCTTATTTTTAACAGAACAAGTAGGATCTAGCTTTTATTGTAATTCTAACCATAGCAGCTGAGCTTGCATTCTAATCAGATTCTGCCACAAGATACTCCACCAACACTAACAATTGTATTAACTTTTCCCCTCTGCTTAATGATGAGGAACAATCACTTGCAGGTAGAGCTAGTTGAATTATTTGTTGCGTATTTATCTGATTGTGAATCATTTGATAATGCTCAGTGTACAAGGGTTTGCCAGGGCTCGACCCTCTCCGGGGCGGCAGGGAGCCACACCAGCTCACTACACACGGTTGGCATTTGGGGGAATTAGTCTGGCCGCGGGGTCTTCCTCGGCAGCCCTTGCGATAACTGTAACAGACACTAAGCCCAGGCCCTGGATCAGGGCGGGGCAACAAGGAATCAGGTGCTCAGGCCCTCGGCAGGGGCTGAGCAACCATAGTACAATATACACAGTAGCCATAAGCCCCGGCCCCAGGTCAGGCGGGGCAGCAATGAGTCAGAGGCTCAGGCCTTCTGGCAGGGCTGAGCAGTCAATACAAACAGTACCAGGCCCAGGCCCTAGGTCAGGGTGGGGCAATACAGAGTCAGAAGCTCAGGCCCTCTGGCAGGACTGAGCAGTCAATACAAACAGTAGGGGGCCCCGGCCCTGGATCAAAGCGGGGCAACAATGAGTCAGGGGCTCAGGCAGGCCTGAGCAGTAGCAGTACAGTTTGTAGCAAGCCCAGGCCCTAGGTCAGGGCGGGCAATACAGGGTCAGAGCTCAGGCCCTCAGGCAGGGTGGAGCAACACTAGTAGTTAGTGGCAAGCCCAGGCCCTAGGACAGGGCGGGGCAGTGCAGAATCAAGGCTCGGGCCCTTAGGCAGGGCTGAGCAATAACAGTAGGCCCCAAGCCTCCAAAGACCTGAGAGAGGGGGAGACTTCCACCCACGAGTTGGGTGGCAGGGGGGACGCAGGCTCTCCCACTCCACTGCGTCCCAGCCCGGGGCCCTAGCAGCGGCGAAAGACCCGCTGCTTAGTCAGTGGGGATCCTGGCCGCAACACACCAGGCCGCAACACACGGATATTGGCTCTGGCAGTGCTGCAGCCAGACTAGGGTCAGCTACCCCCGGGCTACTTCCACACTCCCCCTCGGGCAGTATCTGGATCAGGGTGTCGTCCTCTGGGGGGTCCAACACCATGGGCTCCTCGGGGTAGCTGGCGAGCGGCAGGTCCGGCAACTCCTCCGGGTAGTGAGCGCAGGGCAAGTCAGGCCAGTCCCAGCCTGCACCTTGGGCTGCGGGGTTTTCCCAGTCACGGGCTAGGCTGGAGACATCTGGCCTCCCCGGCGGCTGGGCCTCAAGTGAGCCCTGAGGGCGAGCCTTTATACTTCCAGGTTGCCGCCTGACCCTCTGAGGGGCGGAGTCAGATCTCCCTAGCTCCGCCCACTCCGGCCTCCGGATGGGCTCTTCCCTCTCCGGGGCGGCGGGGAGCCACACCGCCTCACTACACTCAGATACTTGTAATGCTGTGGGCCATATCAGTAGATATATTAGATTACTCATTTCTGCAAATGTAGTCTTCATTCATTATTCATAAATAGTCACTGAATAGTTCATGCAAACAAAATACAGCCCATGGGTTATTTGTAAATTGTTGAATTCAATGACTAGCTATTTGTGGTGTGTAATTGGTCATTTCAGTTATAAATTGTTGCTTCATGATTGGATGAGTGGAACATTTTAAACATTAGAATAACAAAGCCATCTGTTATAGATTCCAAGGCCAGAAGTATGACCCAGGAACCTCTTGCTGCTGGGTGCATAGTTTTTACAGAGATCCCCTGGGTTGGATGTATGCATAATAGTTCAACAAAGGGTGGCAAGTCAGGTCTCTACCAAGAGCAAGTAGCCCACTGGTCATCACAATCATTTCAAAATGGATGGATGGATAATGTTTAAGGAGTTATGTATCTATACTAAAAATTATGTTCTTAAATTCATGGATTTAAGGCAGATCACCAAGAGATGACATACCTCAGAAATGTTCCTTTCAGGAGGGAAGCAGCAGACACCTATCTCCTTTGCTGGTCTTCTGTGTAGTCTATGCCCCACAATGGCAGCCTATTTCCATACTGAGCCACAGGCACAAAAAAAAGATGGTGAAATCTTTGAGATGAAATTCACAGGATAAAACAAACAGCAGGGGGGTGTCCTGATAATAACTAAAGGCAAAGTGTTGCTATGATATCTTTGGGGTTCAAGAGAACACACTGGATCCTTCACCTGGGAGGCAAGCTAACAGTGTACTTGGGTCACAGCCAGTGTACTTGGGTCACTGGCTGAAAAGTGCTGCAAGGATTTTTGGGTGAGACAAACTCTACAGGACATGAGAATATCTTGCCAATTAAGTCTAGGCTCTAGAATGTGTGTTATGACTATTTTTATATGGAACCATTTGTTTCTAATACTTCTACTTGCTATTACTTGAATATCTGATTGAGTATCTGTGCTTTGTTAAATAAAACATCCACTTGATTTCATTAGAAGAGCTCTATGTGGCTCGAAAGCTTCTCTCTCTCACCAACAGAAGCTGGTCCAATAAATGATATTATATCACTGACCTTGTCTCTCTAATATCCTGGGACTGATCCTGCTACAACAATTGTGTGTTAAGCAGAGCAGTGATCTGAGGTGGAACTGGTAAGCTGGGGTGTGCTGTTTCACAGTATTCACAAATTTGCTGCTTCCAAAGAGTGTCCAGTGGACTGGGGTCTGGACACTCCAGGGAGATGTTCAGAAGGCTTGAGGGCTGGAGCATGCCTATCACTAACCTACAGAGTAACAGCAGAGCCTATGAGGCCTATAGGGGAGTGATTGTGTTGTCCATGGCTAGTGGAACTGGGGTGCTGACCTACGGCAGGCACAGAAAGGACTTCCTCACGTTAACAGCAGGTGGTAGAGAGGTGCCTCATAACCCTGAGGATCCCCAGGAAGTGTCACAAGAAGGGACCATTGTGATCATTTAGTCTGACAGTCTGTATAACACAGACCATAGCATTCCCCAAAAATAATCCCCAAAGCATAGCTTTTAGAAAAACAGCCAATCTTGATTTTAAAATTACCTGGGATGGGAATCCACCACAACCCTTGGTAAATTGTTCCAGTTGTTAATTACTCACTGTCAAAAATATATGCCTTATTCCTAGCTTCAACTTCCAGCCATTGGATCATGTTATACCTTTCCTCTACTCGACTGAAGAGCCCATTATCAAATATTTGTTCCCCATGTAAGTACAATAATTGTCACCCCATAACCTTCTCTTTGTTAAGCCAAATAAATAGAGCTCAATGAGTCTATTGATATAAGTAGACTGAAGGCAACATTCAATTTATTTTTATATACTTGTGACAGATTTTTTATTTTTTTAAAAGCAGGGACAAGCAATTTTTTTAAAAGCAATTTTGTCTATCAATTTAAAATGTTCATGGTTGTGGGAAATTTGAGGGGTGGGGTCAGACAATTATTTAATGACAAACATTGAGATTCTAAAAGTCAAAGCTTTATAACCATTAACACACAGATTGTCAACATCACATGTCAAAATATACAAAGTAAATATCCCTAGATCAAACTGAAATTCTCAAGTAGCATTTTTCTTAATTTTCCTAGCTATAATTTTCAATGTATTATTAATGGAATTTTTTTGTCTGTTTGGGTGTATAGTGAAATCAACATTTGGACATTTACAGATAAAAATTGAATCCTGCCAAGACTCACTATAAGGCATGTTTTCTAATCTTTGAATTGTTCTCATGTGTCATCACTGAACTCTCTTCAGTTTATCAACATCCTTCTTGAATTGTGGAAACTAGAACTGGACACAATATTCCACCAGGAGTCACACAGACTTTTGGTATCTGTTTTCATTCAAAGAAATCATTTGTGCTAAAATTCATGGAACTGCAAGATTTCACAAAGAACTAACATAATACCACAAATAATAATGCAACAAGTCTGCTGTGTACATATGTGAAAATATTTGCAAATCACTTGACACTGAATTATTAGGGAAAGTTCTGGTCCTGTTGTCCAATGGCAACAAAACATGAGGGTCAGAGTCTGAAAGTGACCTCTGTGCTTCAGGCATTTGGGACCATTGTTTAGTTAGGCATTGTTATGTTTGGCATTGTTTACCAGTTTTGTTATTACTTTTAGAATAATGGATAGATGTTGTTGTTGTTTTCTGTTTTTCTTTTTATTTCCAATCCCTTGTACTTCATGTGAAAGGCAGCAGCCTACCAAGCTACTTTTGTCATTTTAATGTTCTATAATTTTACTGGCTTCCCACTTCCATTTTTCCTTGCAAAAAAAAAGAGTTTACAAAATCTTGAAACAGTCGGGTAGTCAATAAGGGAATAATCTAGTTGAAGCAATGCACCATATAATTTGCCTTCCACTGACTGCACTCAGCTTTGGCTGTTATTCTAATGACAAAGATGTAACGAAAATGAAAAATACAGCAGTATACACACAAATGTGTTTTTCATTGTAACTTCAAAACTACAGTCTGACATCCTTAGTTGAGTAAGTTAGCTTATATCACAGAAGCCGCATCTAGAGAAGTAGGTAAATAGGCCTCTGTTCTCCCTTTAATACTGGCATAACACAGAGGAGTACTGGTAAGAAACTGCTCCCTGGCTGCAGTCACATGACCTGCCTGGGCCAGGGTTCCATAGGCAAATAACTGTTACGATATGAGACGGGTCACTATCTGCTGCTTAACATCTCCAATGGTTAGGTATGGAGGGAGGACAAAACTATGGGCATACCGTGAAACTTGGACAAAGTGTCTGTAGCTATGTCAAATATCTCCCCACCCCCAATATAGTTGCCGCTTTATTTTTTCAGAAATTCAACACGGCAGAAGTGCCACAGAGAAATGGGGCTAGTGGCTCAGAGAAGCAGGGAGGAGCAGGGGCGGCTCTATGTTTTTTGCTATCCCAAGCACGGCAGTCAGGCGGCCTTCGGCGGCATGCCTGTGGGCGGTCCGTGGTCACGCGGATTTGGCAGCATTTCTGCGGGTGATCTGCCAGTCCCGCAGTTTCGGCGTACCCGCCGCCGAATTGCCGCCGAAACCACGGGACCGGCGGACCTCCCGCAGGCATGCAGCCAAAGGCCGCCTGCCTGCCGCCCTCACAGCAACCGGCAGGCCGCCCCCCGCGGCTTGCCGCCCCAGGCACACGCTTGCTGCGCTGGTGCCTGGAGCCGTCCCTGGGGAGGAGTTAGAACAGCTTCCCTAAGTGGCAGGCTCCCCCCACTCCACATTACAGTCACATTCCTGTTTGAAGCCCCATTAAGTCCTCTGTGTGCCCTGTCTATGACCTGGGAATCAATGGAAGCGTGTATACTAGGCTGGCCCTGCTGCTGTGAGGATAGGGTCTGACTGAAACAGAGGGAGAGACCCCCCCTACGGCCATGTAAATGTTCTCTCTCACACATCTTTATGTGGGGCAGTACATACAAATTGTAAGTAATAGAAGCACTGGAAAAGTCTATAAGCTATGGAATTCAAGTCTGTGGGAGTTTGCACAGTTATGCTGATATTGCAAAAGACAAAGCCATAGTAAGTGGAATTTATTCTGTCCCACAACAAAGATCTGATCTATACATGCTAAATGTGTGTGTAATATTATAAAGACATGGCCTTATCCTCCTCTTATTTCAATAGGTATAGACCTATGTGTTTTCCACTGACTTCTGTGGAGCTAGTGCTTATTGACACCAGTGTGAGTGAGTGGGGAATCAGACCCATGGGAAGGAAAGCAATGAGTTCAGGCACCTGTGTGGAAAAACTATTTACATTTGCTTCATATATTCTAGGTGGAAGAGAATGAGTGCTTGCATGATTTAATAAAGACATGTATTATTAAACATAGTATCTATTAATAATTTATACTCCCATTTGTTTATTTCATCCTTAAAAAATTCTACTCTCCTACTTGCCCAGGGCAAATATTTTTTTTTGAAAGGCAAAATATTTTCCCCATTATTATCAATCATCATTTTAAAGGGCAGGTGAGTACGTTTTGTCTCAGCTCACAAATTTTAAGGATAGTTTTGCAAGCCTATGATATTTTATTTATTCTGACTTAATTCCAAGCTCCCATCCTAGCTGATAGATAAATAAGGGTATCAAAAATAAAGGTAATCAAATTGGAACAGGTATATTTTAGACTGTCCCTAGAAATAGCAATATCTGCTAATAGAACCAAAATCCCCAGTAATTCCATGTCTCACTATCCACTGCCCTTAGATCACCAACTTAAAGATGTTCCTGAGTAATCACAGCGTTTGGGTGGCTTTACGTGCAAAGTAACGTGAAAATTCCTCCAAGTTTGAAACCCTGATTCTGTTTCTGAGTGGCGACAGCCAACATTAATCAGTGTATATAGGACTTTGCCTCCAACACAGCATCTGCAAAGAAACTTTCCTTCATTTCCTGTATAGTCATGGCTGTGTAAGACTTAAATATCAATTGGTCAGCACCAACACTCTAATCATCTCGTTTCTTGCCTTCTCCTCCACAAGCCATCTGTAAATCACAGTGACTTGCCTGTGAGAGTAAAACCAGGGGAGAAAAAGCCCTATGGGGACAATCCACTGATAGTTGGGGAGAAAAAAGACTCAACCAGTCATGGAATGGTCTGTCAGTTGAATGATATCCTCCCTTAGAGTCCTCTGGAAATCAACAAGGGTATGCATTTTCATGTTAGTCAGCAGCAGAGCTAGCACATTTATTTCGTAAAGCATCTTTCCTGCAGGATGCAATAAAATAATGCCAAGGGTTATGGATGATAATTCTAGCGTATTGGTGAAGCCACCTAAATATCAATTAGAGTAGGCCCTACACAAATAAATATATTAAAGTGTACCCTCCATCAAAAAGGGAGAAAGTGTCATTTCTCTTTCCCTGTAGGATTTGAAAGAGATATGGAGGCTATCAGCTTGGAGAACAGAGTAATAGCCAAAGGCAAGAAGGAGACGAGACAGACAAGTGAAAGAAAACAGAAGTTAGAGCTGCTTGCTATGACATTTGGTGGGTTGCTTCCCTGCATCAATGATTTTGTGTGTGATTAAACTTCTAAACACAGTGTCTTCAATTCCATACTGCAATCCAATCACGCTCCCATGTCTACTAAAAAAAAAAATCCTCATCTTCGTTAAACAACACTTTATTATCTAGGATTAAACTGAATTGGAATGGTGGCACCTCCTGCTAACTGGGAAAAAATAAAGTCTTAGAAGTAGATTGAAAAAGAAGTGTAAATTCCCTCTTTGCAGCCTTTAAAGCTTATATTGTGCAGAGATGTGGTTGGCAGAGTCTGACCTCCAACTGTGGCTGGAAGAGAAAAGAACATGATCAATGCAGAGACAAGAAATATGAGATAAATGGAGTGTGGGACACAGACTACAAGAATACAGGAGACGTGCAGGACCAACCCCAACTAAATCATCCCAGCTAGGGCCTTTGTCAAGCCGGGTCTTAAACCTCTAAGGATGGAGATTCCTCCACCTCCCTAGGTAACCCATTCCAGTGCTTCACCACCCTCCTAGTGAAATAGTTTTTCCTAATATCCTCGTATAACTTCGTATAATGTATGCTATACGAAGTTATTACGGATCTGCTGGCAGTGATCCTACTAATGCAGCCCAATATGCCATTAGCCTTCTTGGCAACAAGGGCACACTGTTGACTCATATCCAGCATCTCATCCACTGTAATCCCCAGGTCCTTTTCTGCAGAACTGCTGCTTAGCCAGTCCCCCGCCTGTAGTGGTGCATGGGATTCTTCCATCCTAAGTGCAGGACTCTGCACTTGTCCTTGTTGAACCTCATCAGATTTATTTTGGCTCAATCCTCCAATTTGTCTAGGTCACTTTGGACCCTATCCCTACCTTCCAGCGTATCTACCTCTTCCCTCAGCTTAATGTCACCCGCAAACTTGCTGAGGGTGCAATCCATCCCATCATCCAGATCATTAATGAAGATGTTGAACAAAACTGGCCCCGGGACCACTCCGCTTGATACCGGCCGCCAACTAGAGATCAAGCCATTGATCACTATCGTTGAGCCTGATGATCTAGCCAGCTTTCTATCCACCTTATAGTCCATTCATCCAATCCATACTTCTTTAACTGGCTGGCAAGAATACTGTGGGAGACCATATCAACAGCTTTGCTAAAGTCAAGATATATCATGCCCACTGCTTTCCCCATATCCACAGAGCCAGTTATCTCATCATAGAAGGCAATCCGGTTGGTCAGGCATGACTTACCCTTGGTGAATCCATGTTGACTGTTCCTGATCACCTTCCTCTCCTCCAAGTGCTTCAAAATGGATTCCTTGAAGATCTGCTCCATGATTTTTCCAGGGACTGAGGTGAGGGTGACCAGTCTGTAGTTCCCCAGGTTCTCCTTCCTTTTTTTAAAGATGGGCACTATATTTGCCTTTTTCCAATCATCCAGGACCTCCCCCGATTGCCACGAGTTTTCAAAGATAATGGCCAATGGCTCTGCAATCACATCAGCCAACTCCCTCAGCACCCCCGTCAGATGCATTAGATCTGGACCCAGGGACTTGTGCACGTCCAGCTTTTCTAAAAAGTCCTTAACCTGTTCTTTCACCACTGAGGGCTGCTCACCTCCTCCCCATACTGTGTTGCCCAGGACAGCAGTGTGGGAGCTGACCTTGTCTGTGAAGACCAAGGCAAAAAAGCATTGAGTACTTCAGCTTTCTCCACATCTTCTGGCACTAGGTTGCCTCCCCCATTCAGTAAGGGTCCCACACTTTCCCTGACCACCTTGTTGCTAACATACTTGTAGAAACCCTTCTTCTTACCTTGTTGCAACTCCAATTGTGCTTTGGACTTCCTGATTACACCACTGCATGCTTGAGCAATATTTTTATACTCCTCCCTAGACATCTGTCCAAGTTTCCACTTCTTGTAAGCTTCCTTTTTGTGTTTAAGCTCACCAAAGATTTCTCTGTTAAGCCAAGCTGGTCACCTGCCATATTCACTATTCTTTCTGCACATCGGGATGGTTTGTTCCTGCGCCCTCAATAAGGCATCTTCAAAATACAGCCAGCTCTCCTGGACTCCTTTCCCCCTCATATTAGCCTCCCAGGGGATTCTGCCCATCAGTTCCCTGAGGGAGTCAAAGTCTGCTTTTCTGAAGTCCAGGGTCTGTATTCTGCTGCTCTCCTTTCTTCCTTTTGTCAGGATCTTGAACTCGACCATCTCATGGTCACTGCTTCCCAGGTTGCCACCCACTTCTACTTCCCCTTCCAATTCTTCCCTGTTTGTGAGCAGCAGGTCAAGAGGAGCACGGCCCCTAGTTGGTTCCTCCAGCACTTGCACCAGGAAGTTGTCCCAAATACTCTCCAAAAACTTCCTGGATTGTCTGTGCACTGCTGTATTGCTCTCCCAGGAGATGTCAGGGTGATTGAAGTCCCCCATGAGAACCAGGGCCTGTGATCTGGAAACTTCTGTTAGTTGCCTGAAGAAAGCCTCATCTACCTCATCCTCCTGGTCTGGAGGTCTATAGCAGACGCCCACCACACCATCACTCTTGTTGCTCTCACCTCTAAACTTAACCCAAAGACTCTCAACAGGCTTTTCTCCAGTTTCATACTGGAGCTCTGAGCAATTATACTGCTCTCTTACATACAGTGCAACTCCTCCACATTTTCTCCCTCACCTGTCCTTCCTGAACAGTTTATACCCATCCATGACAGTGCTCCAGTTATGTGAGTTACCCCACCAAGTCTCTGTTATTCCAATCATATCATAGTTCCTTGACTGTGCCAGGACTTCCAATTCTTCCTGCTTGTTTCCCAGGCTTCTTGCGTTCGTGGACAGGCACCTAAGATAACTAGCCGATTGTTCTACTTTCTCAGTATAAATCAGGAGGCCTCCCTGTTGCACCCTCCTCCTTGTGTTTCCTTCTGGTATCCCGCTTACCTCTAGGCTTAGGTCACCGTCCCCCGGTGAACCTAGTTTAAAGCCCTCCTCACTAGGTTAGCAAGCCTGCCTGCCAAAATGCTCTTCCCTCTCTTCATTAGGTGGATCCCATCTCTTCCTAGCAATCCTTCTTCCTGGAACAACATCCCATGGTCAAAGCCAATGCCCTCTCTCTGACACCACTTGTGTAACCATGCATTTACTGCCACAATTCGATGGTCCCTACCTGGGCCTTTTTCTTCAACAGGGAGACTGGACGAGAACACAACTTGCGCCTCAAACTCCTTTATCCTTCTTCCCAGAGCCACGTAGTCTGCAGTGACCCACTCAAGGTCATTCTTGGCAGTATGATTTGTGCCCACGTGGAAAAGTAGGAAGGGGTAGCGGTCTGAGGGCCTGATCAGTCTTGGCAGACACTCCATCACATCCTGAATTCTAGCTCCAGGCAAGCAGCACACTTCTCGAGTCTCCTGGTCTGGACAGCAGATAGATGACTCTGTTCTTAGGAGGGAGTTCCCGACCACCACCACCACCCATCTCCTCCTCTTGGGAGTGGAGGTTGCGGAACCCCCATCCCTAGGACAATGCATCCTATGCCTTCCAGTCGATGGGGTCTCCTTCTGATCCATTCCCTCAAATAATTCTTCCAAACCATTTTCTGCCATAGTACCTATGAAGAGAGCCTGAAAACAGTTTCTTACCTCTATCTGCATTGGGAGTACATGGGTTCTCCTCTTTCTTCTTCTGGTGGTCACATGCTGCCAATTTTCTTCCCCATTCTGCACTGCCCTCTCTGATTCTTCAGCATTCTGTGCCTGCAGTACCAAACGCTGACTTCTATCCAGAAAGTCTTCATTTTCTCTGATGCAACGCAGAGTTGATACTTGGGTCTCTAGTCCTTTAACCTTCTCTTCCAATATGGAGACCAGTTTGTACTTTGTACAGATGAAGTCACTTCTATCCTCTAGGAGAAAGACAAACATGGCACATCCTGTGCAGGTCACAACAGCTGATCACTCACTATCCATAATGTCTTCCTTCTAAGAGCCTCTTCAGATGTTGTATTTACTGCTCACAGAAGCCTGAAAGGCAAAAACACTCTGTGGAGACCCCCCCCAGGCAAATTCCCAGGCAAACTCCCTCTGTTTGCCTGTCCTCAGTTTGCAACTGGCTGCATTTTTTTATAAGGCTGCTGGCTCAAAGCAGTTGGCCTGGCTCACAGCCTTCCCTCCAATCAACCACTCAAGGCCCATGGATATGGGATATGGATAACACAGATCCTGAAATGGATACAGAGAAAAGGAGGGAGACTAAGCATCTTATCCTGCTCCCACTGAAATCTGTAGGAGTTTTTTCCATTGATTTCAGTGACAGCAGGATGAGGCCCTACTGAAGGAAAGACAAAGAATTAAGAGCCACAGAAGGGAAAAGCTTAAATGAAAAGGGACCTGGAGAGAGGAGGAATTTAAACAAATAATGCAGGAGGTGGGGGGTGAAGGAGAATAAAGCAAAGCAAATTAAAAACAGGCAGGTGGCAGCAATACCAAGATCTTTCATCATTTATCGCCATATTTACAGATAGGGCACTAAGGCACAGAGAGGTTAAGTCACTTGCTCCAAGTCACCCAGAAGGCAAGTGACAGAGCCAGAAATGGAACCTAGGGGCGAGGTTCAGTGCTGTGGCTCTCAGGATATGTCTACGCTGCAGCTGGGAGTGTGCGGCTGGGTATACAGACATACGCAAGTGGGGCTCGAGCTAGCGCAGTATAGATAGCAGTGTGAATGTTGTGGCAGGGCGGTGGTTCAGGCTAGCCAGTCTGAGCTACCACAACATCCACATTACTATTTTTGGTGCACTAGGTCGAGCAGAGCTAGCATGGGCTGGGAGGTCTATCTGCCTGGGCTGGGAGGCTTACTCCCAGATGCCATGTAGACAGCGGTGGCTCCAGGCACCAGCGCTCCAAGCACGTGCATTGGGCGGCAAGCCGCGGGGGGTGCGCTTCCGGTCCCTGCGAGGGTGGCAGTCAGGCAGCCTTCGGTGGCTTGCCTGCGGGAGGTCCGCCGATCCCGTGGATTCGGCAGCAATTCGGCGGCGGGTACGCCGAAGCTGCGGGACCGGCGGGCCTGCCTGCCATGCTTGGGGCGGCAAAAAAGCTAGAGCCGCCCCTGCATGTAGACACACCCTAAAAGGTTTATTGTGAAAATCACAGCCCTGGGGTAGGGGAGACGGAAACTGCTCAGCTGGTTTTAAGGCACCTTTGTCCCTTCCTGATCTTGGATTGTTCCAGGGGCTGAAAAGGTCCCTATTTAATTTACAGGCCAGGTTTAAGTTACAGCAGCCTTCCTGGATTGCCATGTGGGCCACAGTGCTGCTTACAATGACTCTGCCCTCTACACACTGCTCCCACACCCAGCACAACCCTTACCCTATGGACCAGGGAATAGGGCACTGAGTGGAACTCAAGAGATCGATGACAAGCTCCTCACCCCTGGCCAGGTCCTTTGCACCTGGGAGCCACTTGAGGTAAGCGCCGCTTGGAGCCTGCACCCCTGAGCCTCTCCCCATGCCCCAATCCCCTGCCCCAGCCCATATCCCCTTCCCGCTCTCCAAATCCCTCAATCCCAGCATGGAGCACCCTCCTGCACCCCAAATCCCTCATCCCCAGGGCCCGCACCCCCAGCCAGAACCTGCACCTTTTCCCACACCCCTGCCCCAGCCCTGATCCCCTTCCCGCCCTCCAAAACCCTCAGTCCCAGCCCAGAGCACCCTCCTACACCCCAAACTCCTCATCCCAGCCCCACCCCAGAGCCCGCACCTCCAACCAGAGCCCTCACCCCCTCCCACACTCCAACCCCAATTTTGTGAGCATTCATGGCCCGCCATACAATTTCTATTCCCCGATGAGGCCCTCAGGCCAAAATGTTTGCCCACCCCTGGACTAAATTCTAGCCTGACACCAAAACATGGGGATCTGAGGTTAGTATTAGCCCACTGTGGTGTTAGCAATAGAAAGGATATGTCGCAGAGTACGATCAAGTGAACAAATACAGGTAAACAGTTGTGACTGTAACTATTGACATAGGGCTTAAACAATATTGGTGCCCTTAGGTTAAAGCATTACCACACTAAGTACATTCTCTAAAAGCCACTTTACAGTGCTTGTTTCCAAATGCCATTTGGATGAGCCGAAGACTCATTCTCTACAGAAACAGCAAGCATCTCTGCTTATTTAAGATAGCCTCAGGGATGCAGTTTTAGCCTATTGTTCTCTTAGAAGAAACAGTGAAATACTCAAATGAAATACTCCCCAAACATTTAGCCAAATAAGCACACCATTGCTAAGGGAAAACCTGCTTGGCTCTATAGTTGGCCATAGAATCAATATAACACTTTATTTTACACCTTATGTTTTAGAGGCCTTGGGTGCGATCCTGGTTTCATTTAAGTCAATGGGTGTTTTGGTAAATAATGAAGAGGACAGATCACATAAAAACTGGGCACAGCGTGTTTTCAGGAGAGAGCTCATGGCTCTGGAACTCCCTTCCAAACAAGTGGTGAATGGCCAGAAACCTGCTTTCACCTCTTTTTTTCACTTGGGCTTTCACAGTAATTAACAAGATAGGATGAGGTAGGGGAATCCAATGACTTCTTGTAATTCATGAGAGAAGAATGACAGGTCTTTTCACCTTATCACTTTTTTCTTATTTTTAAAGCGCTCATGTACTGTGGTGATGGGTATGGTATAAGAACCTTGATTGAACAGATCCAAGGTAACTTTTAACAGAGTCCTGTCCTGAAGTCACACTGAGTAAGAATTTCATTGGGTGTTTTGCTTGCAGCAGGACCACAGCCACAGGCCCACAAATAGTGGTAAATTGAGGAAATTTGTAACATGAGCCTTTTCACCCTGGGAAAAGTGGAAGTAATTTTTCCTCCAAAATTTAAAAGTGAGCATACCTTCCATAGCCTGCACTCTGCAATCAGAGGAGGCTGGTATAAAAGGAGACATTTCTTGAGGAGTACATTAAAATTGACTTTGGAGGGTTATGCAAGAATGTAACCCAAATGGAAAATGCCATTCTCTAATGGCAAATTCCAGAAGATAAATTCCATTTAATCATTTACCACTACTGACTCCAGGATTGATCTTGTAGCACATGATNAGTTGGGGATTGGTCATGCTTTGAGCAGGGTGTTGGACTAGATGACCTCCTGAGGTCCCTTCCAACCCTGATATTCTATGATTCTAATACTTGGGCAAAAATGTCCTTGGAAGTCAATTGGCCTGATTTTGATTTGACTCATTTACACCAGTGTATCTCCACAGATTTGATTGGGGTTATTTCTGATTTACTCAGGGGTAAATGGCAGCAGGTTCAGGACAACTAATTAATTCAGTTGCCTGAAATCCCCTTTATTGGTTCCTTAACAAAGACTATTTTTAAAAATAAGTCAAATGTTATGCATCTGTTGTCTGAAAGCTGTCAGACACGCTGCTTGCTTGAGAGACATTGGATGATGTATGTTGTCAAATGACCTATTACATCTGCTTATGTGATTTTCTTTTGACAGTTTTCACAATAACTCATCGTGACCCCAAAGAGTTCCCATATACTCTGAACTAGATTCTTACTCCACAAATAGTACTGTTAAAATGAATGGCCCCATTCTTGGGGTAAGGTGCTACTCAATATGAGTGAGAGTGTCAGACTCTGGTCCTAATTGGTATGATGCTGTATCCATTTCTTACAAAACCCACCCAATCAATGACTTCTTTCTATCCTCCAATTACTACCCTCTTCCTTTAAGCACATTTTGTGTTCTGGGAACTTAACCCTACACTCTTCAACCCTTCCACACCTCCCAGTAATAACATAGCTTTATATCATAGCAATTTTCATAAATGAACAGGTTTGACCTGATTGTTTAGATTCATGAAAATATGTGACAATGCACCATTGACTAGCATGGCATAAAATGCACTGGACATGCACTTGTAACACCAAAAAGAGAGAAGTCAGAACTGTGTCCTTTACCAGCTAGCAAAGTTTGTTGTTTTTATTTCAGTGCGGGGTTTTTATTAGTCTCTAATATTGTTTGAGAATGGCAGGAAAATGCAGCTTTTAAAATAGTTTAAAAATTGATCATGAATTTTTAATTTAAATGGAATTACTGGACTGTCTAGCACTATGTGTTGGTCCAGCACCTAGCACAATGTAACCCAGCTGTCAGTTGGAGTATCGAGATACCATTGTAATGCAGATGGTCACTGTGCCAATCCGAATCATTTGCTACGTCACACTGATTGTTCTGTCAAGTTACCTTGACCTGGGTGTACAATACTTGTCCTCTGACACACTTCTGTTTTGGAAGTTGATGAGTAAATGTCTGGCTGACCGCAATCCTGCAAACATTACAGAGGTGCTTAACTTTAATCATGTGACTAATCCTACTGACTTCTTATGTCAAGTGCTAGATCAGTGATCAATTCCCAAAATGCAGTAATCTCACATTGGGTCTCTTAATCATTCGTGTGACTGTAGCACAGTAAAAGTTAAAAAAAAAACTTGCCTTGACAATGTATTTGAATCACAAGGCCTATAAGATTATGGGTATGCCTACACTACAGTCATAGGGTATAACTGCAGCTCATGTAGACATATATGAGGTAGCTAGATTAAAGCTTTAATCGGGCTAGTTTGAGCACCGGTAGTAATAAAGCTGCAGGACAGTGTACAGTATGGGCTGTACAAGCCTGCCTGGAACCCTCAGTAATTACTTGGGCAGCTAGATCACGCTGAAGCTTCTGCTGCCACAAATTTACTGCTACCGATATCAGTTAGTTTAAAACTCTCAGGCATGAGCTGTAATCACACCCCAGGACTGTAGTACAGACATATCCTTAGACTCCGATTTCCAAATATGTCCAATAATTTTGCTGCTTCCATTTTTGGGTTCCTAACTTCAGACACCTCCTCATGCCTGGGTTTTCAGAGGTGTTGCACATTGACTTCAGTTGGAATTCTGAGTGCTCAGCATTCCTGAAAACTGGGCACCATTATGGCTCCATAGCTGTGTTTATTAATATAGAATAATAATGTCACTATCCTGGGACTCCAGATGTTGCTATTCAAAGGCGCATGGAACTGTTTTGAAGTATGATATGGTCTAAATTCTGTTCTCAGTTACACGGGAGCTCACTGGAGTTATTCGAGATTAGTACCAGTATAAGAGAGAACAGAATTTGGACCTACGTCCATTAAGCTTTACATAGTCTGGTCTGTTGATTAGTAAAATAATGCTTTTGAAAAATAGCTACCACAAATATATTAATTGCATTTCAGAGTTCAATAACAGGATCAATTTCAGTCTTTAAAGGAACATCTATCATAACACTATTTTCATAATTAATACTTCTTAAAACATTGGCGGTTTTTCCAAAGCAAGGGAATGACAAATTATCTGTCAATGGAAGATGAGAAATTTTTTGACAGTTGTAGAGCTAGAGAAAACTGTTGATGTAAGGTATGTTCTACAAACAAACTGTAATTCAGGCAGAAAAATGCATTCCATAGCCTAGCAAAATTTAAATTAGAACTGCCAAAGTTATGAGAGAGAGACTCAAAATTGAGTTTTTAATGGAAATGCCAGTACAGCTGTAATTATAGTGACACTGTCAAGCATTGCTGCATGAAAGAATTAAATAAAAAGGCAAAGCAAGTCACAGGAAGAAAATGAAGTGAAAGTAATATGCAGTGTGAGATTAGAGGATCCCCTATATAACAATCTAACCTCATGTAAGCACTATACCCACTCCTGTGACAGAGAAACCAAAGGAGCACAGGTGATTTCTCCTCAGATTCAATATGGGTTATTTCTACTACATGACCTACTGTAGTATCTAGTCCTTTGCTAGGTTATGTGAAATCCTGGGTACCTTATAAGGCTCTCAAAGCAGCAAAACCTCTCCCTAGAACCAATTGGCAGAAGGTTTCTACTGGATTCATATTACCAATATGAGATTAATTGGACTTCCCTATTACCAGAAAGTTAAAATTCTTTTTTTTTTCATTATTGGTCCATTTCCCAAGTACTCTTTGTCCATAATGGAGCAATGGCCACCAACCAGTGCTGACTTTGCCTGTATTCTCACATGCAGAGAGGAGCATTTCAGACCATGCCCCCTTTTCTACAGAGTGCAAGAAAAGTGAGGAACCCATTTTGCATCACATTGCCTGGGCACTCCCTACTCAAAAGGGGAAAGCAGGGTAGGATTTATTTTTGTTGTAACTTCATGTAGGGCCAAATTCTGTGCTATGGAAATTAAATGCAAGACTCCTGTTGACTTTCACAGGGCTTCAGTGGATTGAGTGCAGCTTTCTCCCTTTCTGTAAACTACAACCCTCTCTGATCAGAGGGAGAATCAAGCTCCTACTGTATGCTATGTCTGTTGATCCAGGTTTTTCCACTGTGCCCATGACACTAGTATTTGAACACTTCTTACGTATTTCAAACTGAAGTAATCTCTCTGATTGGTTCTTAGCAGTTAGTAAGAGAAAATAGCTTGTTTTGCTTATAGTTTACTTATTAGGTAAGAGCTAAATTTAACTCCCTTTCATGTCCATAGGAATGTTTTTATTGACGTGGATGGAGTTGGATCAGGCCCCGAATGAAGAAATTATTGTGGGAAAGCTAAGTTTTTAAAAAAATGAGTTTTGCACTTAGTTCCAAAATTGCCAAGATCAACAGTAATTGGTATGTTTTCTGGGATTGAGTCCCACAGCCTTGCTGCACAAATCTTCTCCGATTAGCTGATAGGTTCATTGTTCCAATAGAATATAGACAGTGGAGATTGCAGAGGAGAAAAAAACTCTCTGAGAAAGATAGGGTCAGTTCCAAAGAGGACTCTGAATATGAAGTCAGAGACTTTGAATTAGGCTCACTAATCACTGGAAAGTCAATATACAGAGTGGAGCAATGGGTCACAGTGACCAGCCTTGCCTAGCAGAGAGGCTGTTACATTCTGTAGCAGCTAGTGCTTTTTAAGGTTGAGAACTTGGAACAAAGAAACACACATAATCCAAAGCACAATAGCCACAGCAGCAAATGGGGATGGGGGTCTTTTTGTTCCAAAATCTCTCTAGGAAGAGTAGAAAAATTATAATCACAATTATTAAGTTGTACCACTGTCTCCCACTGCTATTTGTGCTCGCTAGAAGATCATTTTTTTAAAAGCTATCATTTCTTTTTAAAACTATAAATTAACTTCCCTGTTTATGCAAGGAGCATACATATTCATGAGACAGCAGGCTCTCATTTCCTTTCCATTAGAGAAATAGCACGCAATCACATACATAGTTTTGGTTTTTTTTAAAACCCACTGATGATATTTCAGCCCAATTTGAACTGAAGGCTTACATTTTAAACTGAGAACACCTGTCTTGCAACTGAAAAAATGCCCTTACGTGAAAGCAGATCTTTAAAGGGCAAACAGAAATGCTGCCAGTGGGAAATATTTATTCCAAAAGTGACACTTAAAAGCAAAAGCACATGATGGCTTGATTGAGAGATTATCAAACTATCCATCACATTTCTTCAAGTGTCTACTGTATTTCCTCTGCCCCCAAAAATATTTGAAGCAGGTAACCATTCTCAGATAGCTAGAATTCCAAATGTTGTAATAAATCAATTATGGGACATTATTAAATTGTCCATCTTATTGCAGCATGGATGTGAAGCAATATAGCAGTGCTGAAGCCACTGAAGTAATACATCCAGCCCAAAGCCTTCCTAAGTAATACACAAACCTCAATTAACAGATTTATTCAATCTCTTAAACAACTCCTTCTAAATTGTCATTTAAAACACCACACTTTGTATGATGGAAATGCAAAGAGACAAATGTCATTGCAGCAGCCAGGCATTCATCGCCATAAAGTGTTGGGGTTCTTAGGGATTGGCTTGTTTTGGCCTGGTTTTGAAATGGGCCAAAACAAGCTTGATTTTTGGCTTATTGTGAAAGTCAGGGTGCTTATTTACTGCATGAAAGTTGGCAACTGTGGTTGGAAGGCCCAAACAAACCAGTCATCTTAAAGGAACAGAACTGGTTGAAGAAAGTTATCCCTCCCACTCCGTCTGAGAGATGCACCAAGGCCTTATGATGCCCTCTGTATCCAGCACCACCTAAATTCTGTGCTAAATCATGAAGTTATTTCTTAAGCTGTTGTTGAGATTGGTCAGGATTTTTACTGAATAAGGACTTCATGATTTGTCCCATTTATTACCCAAGTAGGAATTTGGCTATGACACCAGAGTTAGCATCTGTATTGAGTGTTCAAGTCATTGGTTTTATTTTTCATCCAAAATATTATAGAGAATAAAGCAAAAACAGCAGTAAAATGATGGGCAAATCCTGCTCCAATTGAAATCAATCAAAAAGACTCCATTTGATTCTAATAGGAACAGGTTTTGGCTTGTGAGTCATTATTTTTCATGATTTTTTGTAGTGATCACAGCTCACACTCGACTGCTTGAGCGTGGCAGCAGTAAAATGGGTTAAACGAAACCCTGTTTACGATCACAGAAAAATCCCTAAGTGCAAAATCCATGTTCAGAAAGTCTCTTCTTCTCCAGTTTTATCCCATGAACAACATGGTTCAATTATATCATCCCATAATACTTTTAGTAGTGGTTCTGGCCAATGTGAGGAGCTTGCTGGCATTGTGCAGACTTCAGAGTTTATAGCATCATAAAGAAAAGTACAGCATTCATGCTGCCAAGAGAAAGTGCTTCCATCTTTGTCTCTCATTTATACTTTCTCTGTAGATTAGACAAAGTTAGATATTATTATTATTATTATTATTATTATTTTATTATTATTATGCTAACTGGATTAATATGGTAATTGCTTTTGAAATGACAAATACGATCAGGGATTTTCACACTAGCAAAATATCTTCGCATTTTTTTCTAATATGTTTTGTCTCCCAGAAATTAAAAAAATAATGAGGAAGAGTCTTTATATGGGTAGAAAAGTGTCGTCATAGGAGGATTCTTAATTAGGCCTCAAAGGTCATCAGTGCTTGCAGTGAAAAGTGCCCCAGCATGAGTCTTTTCAAGAGCGAGAGGGTGGTCTGTGTCAGACTGACAAAAATGGTCCCTTGTTAGCATGATTAAGCTTGATTGGAGATAAATTTACAGGAAATACTATTTCTCTGAGCTCAAACTATGATCAATCAAGCCTATGCTCCTGGGTCCCTTCTCCAGTCTGGGATTTAGGGGCTGTACAATGCCCAGGTCTAGCAAAGCCCTTAAAAGTTAAACATGTCTATGTGTGTGTCTAAGTGTTGTGCTGGACTGGGAAGCGAATGGGGTCATGTCATATGCTATCATTTTTAGGCAAAACTCTTCATTAAACTCAGGAGGGACTGTTGTAATAATTGGGCCTACACATGTACACTAGTTCTGAGCCCAACTTTAAAATGTGAGTGAAAGTTCAAAAAAAAGGTCACAATAACATATAACAACAAAGGTTGATAGGAAAAGGTGCAAAAATGAGACAGACTTAATTAGTCCAAACAAGTCCAAGGAGTATGTTAAGACCATGTCTGGTAAAAAGGAACCGTGTGAGACAGGAAATCAATGAACCAAAACTGGTGTGTTGAAAATTAGGCCTAACTGGGGAACACAATAATGAAGGATGGGCTATTGCACCCATCACTCCCACTTGGGGTTACTTAAAAAAGGACTTTGGGGGAGAAGCTGGCTCCATTAACACTGGCTGGCTGAATGAAGGGAAACGCGCAAGCTTCAATATCATGGCTGCCACTCCCACTGTGCCTTGGGACTTTGGACCTTCTTCATCCGGATCCTGAAAAATGTCCTGACCTGGCCGGGCCAGAGAGGAGCACAAATTATGGCACCACCTCCACCAGCTGTGGCTAAATCCCAAATAACACCTGGGATGTGACAGTTTCTCTCTCTCTCTCCGTTTCTTCTCTCCCCCTGCCCAATCTCCTTTCCTTCCCACTTTATTTCTTCTCTTTCCTATCCCTCTTCTTTTGCCTTCTGTCTAATAAGAGTCTGACTTAACTGGCCAAGACTGCATATTTTACAATGCTGCTGTCAGCGNGGGGGGGGGGGGGGGGGGGGGGGGGGGGGGGGGGGGGGGGGGGGGGGGCAGCGAGGAGGCTGTGGCTCCCCCTGGCGGTGGCACTCACCATGTGTCCATGCAGCACAATGAGGGAGGAAGCAGCAGGGTGTATGGCTGAGCTCCTCCTCCCTCCCGCAACATGGGGCTGCTTCTCCTTCCCTGCTGCTGGAGTCCCAGCACTTCCCGCTGCCTACTTTTCAGACCGCCCACTGAGGTGAGTCAGGGTGTGGTGGCAGAGGCAGCATGTGGGTTGGTCAGTTGTCGTCGTCCCCCCCGCCCCCCATCCACAGATACGTGTCGCCTCTGACTGCTGTAAGCCTGTGACCAAAAAGGCCATTAAAAGTGGTTCCCTAAACAGTTTGACTGGTACAAATTTGCAAGGTTTTAGGGTGGCTAATAAGGCTGTGTGCTGGGCCCGTGTTTCTCCAGCAGTGAGGTTAGAAGTGAAAATCAACACTAAAGACAGAAACTGCATTTTCTATCGCTGTTCTTTTCTTTCCCCTTCTGTGTGTGTTTGTCTTCTAGGAAACAGGCTAGGATGTTAATAGTAATAGCAGCAACAGGAACTCCAGCCCTTCTCAACTAACTTCTCTTTTCCCCAAAAGGACAGTTATTATCTTTAATACCATCTAAAAACTTTCAAATGGGGGGGGGGGAGGGCATAGGTGAATGTTTCCTTCTAAAAATCTCTCTCCAGCTAAAGCAGGGGTTCTCAAACTGGGGGTCGCGAGGTTATTACATGGGGGGTCGCGAGCTGTCAGTCTCCGCCCCAAACCCCGCTTTGCCTCCAGCATTTATAATGGGGTTAAATATATAAAAAGTGTTTATAATGTATAAGGAGGGGTCGCACTCAGAGGCTTGCTGTGTGAAAGGGGTCACCAGTACAAACGTTTGAGAACCACTGAGCTAAAGGGAGCAAGGGATGTTCTTAAAATAAAAGCCTTACTTAATATTTTACATTTAACTGTTTTTCTGTATATTTAATAAAATAGGTCCCCTGGTACTAAGCAGGCTAAGGTCTTTGTATACCAAACACCTAGCCTTGTTTAGTGATGGACAGTTTCAGGGTCATGGTAACACCTCTGACTCTTTGGGCCTTTTTATTCCATATAAATGAATACAACAGGAATTCTGCTTAAAAGCTGATAGTGCAGTACGGATCATGGTGGCCACAGAGAATTGTGGCCCCCTTATAGCCAATAGCTAGTGCACTCACCCAGGCTTTAGGAAACAAAATACCCACTCTGCCTGATTCAGAGTCAGGACATGAAACGCAGACTTCCACCTCCCAGGTGAGTGCCCTAACCACTAGGCTACAGTGTCATTCACTCTGTCTGTTCCAATGATCATTTAAATATTTCATACAGTGGAACATCTTCAACAGGTGAGACCCACCCCAGACTATCCCATAACCCAGTGGTTAGGGCATGCACCTAGGGGGTACAAGACGAGGTTTAAGCCTCTGTTTCAAATTAGGTGAAGTGGCAATTTGAACCTGGGTCTTCTACATCCTGGTTGAGTGCTCTAATCACAGAACTAGTGGGTCTGGGGGCAAGACTATTTTGAGGAGGTTCTATTGCCTGTGTTATATAGGAGATCAGATTAGATGATATGGTCCCTTCTGATTTTGGAATCTCTGAATGACTCTTAAGACCCACAACCTCCTCCACTTCAGCTGTCTTTTGTGCACGGTAGGCATGAATACCTGCCTGATCAAGCCCACAGGCAAGATAGGTGGGGGAATGCCTTGTTTGTGAATCCTACTGGGGTTTTGGCTTGAGCTAAGCACCGAGCTGCTTAGCAGTGTCAGGACTTAGGTGTCTGTGCACATGTCTCCCAGCAGAAATGTAAGTGCCTACTGGAATAGGTGGCAGCCAAGTCATATTTTTTTTAATGCCAGTGCTTTCTAAATGTTAGATTTAGGTGCCTAATTCCCCCTTGTGACCCTACCAAGCATTTAGAGCTATAGCTAAGGGATGATTTAAGTGTGAAAGAAATGCAGGATTAGGTCCTAAAATATCAAAATCTGAACCAGAGTGAACAGGTACTCTGCAGCACCAGTTAGCAGGTCCCTTATTTAATCTACCAAACTGCAGGGGGGTGGGGAGGGATGAATGAAAAGCTAGCAGTGAGAATTGAAAACTGACTGCTGCATAAAGTCTCTGATGTAGATCAATCCAAGGCCGCTGAGGTTCCTTTCAGAAAAATTCTCTGAAATGTGCTAGTACATGTAGGAATAGCTGTACCAGTACTTCATAGCCATGAACTTCAGAAAAGTGTTTTTAAAACAAAGCACTAACATTCTCTTTTTCTGGAGACTGGCACTTCAGCTTCCAGAAAGGAAAGTTAAAACCATACGATGCTGTAGAAATAGAAAAATACAAGTTGCTGGTGTATTTATAACAGAGAATTGGGTACTTCTGTCTGAAAAGTCCTGCAGACTTCGTGATGAAAAGCCCAAATTCTGAGAGGTGCTGAACACTTATCACTTTCTTTTGTAATCACAGTGGGAGATATGAGTGCTGAACACTGCTCAAGATTTGGCCCAATGACTTGGCAGCTGCAAGAAACTCAGCAGAAAATCCAGTTCTCACTTCCCAGTCAAGTGAAGTGGAGATTTCAAAGTAAGTGACTCAATGATTAGAACCAGAAATGTTTGTTTTCTAATCTTTTATACTATAACCCTCTTGAGGCTGGTAGCTCTGCATCATGGCCCATTGTGGAGACAGTGGTTCAAGCACCTACAGGATCCTGTCCAGCCCATGAAGAAATTTGAAAGGGAATCCTATCAATTCTTATTGAGCTGGAAGAGAATGGTGGCCATAAGACAGGTTCTCCGGGTTCTGGGCAACTCCTCCAGATTAAAAAAAGAGATCAAGAACCACCAAGTCTGCTTATTGAAACACACACACACACACACACACACACACACACACACACACACACACTGATAGTGCAGAGCTGAGGCTGCATAAAGCAATAGGGAGAGTAAGGCCTTCTGAGATAGCCTCCTGCACATGGGCCATCTGTTCACTCACAGCATGGGAGTAGGGTGTTGTAGGATGCAGGGAAGGGCTTCAAGGGAAGGTTAGAGATGTCAGAGGAGCCTAATTTGATAGATTTGTGTCTGAGGAGTGGAAATTCAGGCTATTACTTAGCTTTATTTACTTAGTGAAGAACCTCTAAGATCTGTATGAACCTTCTGAGGACTTTGGGGTTAAAGGAACTGGAGAAACATAGGGGGGGTGGGGAGCTGTGAGAAAGATGCTGCTTGGGTTTGTTTTGGGGCACAATCCTTTTTAAGCTGGCTGCTGCTGCTGCTGCTGCTTTGATTCCCGCCTGTCAGTTCAACAACGATAATGGGACCAAATGAAGCATTTTCTGTTCTTCATTCATTTCCTGTAGTCTAGTATTTTGCCGAGTATTTGACCATAACTTATTGGCAAGCATTTGAAGGGCCAGAGGTGCCCTTCACTAGCAGTTACTGCGACCTTACCAGGTTTAGTATGCCAGTCAAGGCAATGTCTTGGGGGGTGGCACTGAGGCGCTCACACGCCTACTTGGAGTTTTTTAAACTAGCTACACTTTTTAAAAGTTCCAAGCAGGGAGATCAGCAATAAAGGCTGTCATTGAGCAACAAGAATTAGACTATTAAGCTTAGTGAGAGTTTTCACTTCCTTCAAGTCAAAACCTGTATTGCACAGCTTGCATATGAATAAATACATTGAACTATCTATTGATAATATTGCAATTCGACAAAAACTGTTCTATGAAAAAGGCCTATAGAACTTAAGTATAAAACCATTAGACTTCTGCAGAAATTGCTCTAAAATATACTGAATTAGTAGAGAATGATATCCTTTCTCTAGATTTCCTGAATCGTCCAACATGAGGTAATTCTATAACAGGAATATAATTCTCTAATTAAATTCTATAGGCTAGTTCCAAGAACCTATAGAAGGAGAGGATATAATTCATTCAGTTCAGTAGGATTTTTTCACAAGGGAAGAACTGGCAGAACCATTATCTGAGAATTCAGATGCAAATGTATTAATAGCTACACTATGACAAGTATAAAGTGCTGCATTTGATTACTTTGCTTAAACAGAGGTGATACTGAAGAGAGTAGAATAGCTTTGCCACAAATGAATAGTTACTAAAGGTCTGATCCTGTGAGGCACTTAGCACTCTGTAAGAAGTACTGAGCATCTTCAACTTCCATTGGTATATTGGAGGTCAGGGAGCACCCATCTGACCCTCTCAGGTATATGTGCATCTTTGACATTGTTCTACTCTTACTAATTCTACTGGCATGGCAGAGTTTACTAATTGCTCTGCAATGCTGGAGCCTGATGCTGCAATGACATTCTCTTGTATTGATTCTTACGCATCAGACCCTCCCTTGTGGGAGAAATTTATAATAGAAACCCTTCGGCCCACTCCCCTGCTTGTTTCCTTGAGTGGAGCCAGCTGCAGACTAAAAGGTAATGTGAATGAACAGAAGACTCTTGCTAAGATCTGTACATTTTTGATGTGGCGGTTAGATGTGTCAGTGCCTTTGAAAGACTGTACAGATTATATGGGAAAAGCGCTATCAGATGCCTATGTAAATCCATTACTAAGTAGGTCACTGATTCAGGAACACGCTTAAGCAGTCGCTTAAGTCAGGAAAGCATGTGCTGGAGTGCCATCCGGAACAGGTCCTGATTCAGGAAAGCATTGCTCTGCACCAAATTCTGCTGCCCAAAATTGTTGGGCTTTGTTACAGGCTTCATTATTCTGGAACAGATGGAATGGCCCCTTTGGGTCTGTGTAAGAATCTGCAAGAAGTAGATACTGTAATTAAATCAAATAATCTGTCAGCTAGTGATGCAGAAAGTACATATTTTAGTCAATTAATACACAAAACAACTCAAAAGATTACCATAACACAGATTACTTGCCTGATTATTATTAATTTCCCAAACAATTCTGAAAGGCAAGGTGCAGTATCGCTTGATTTTTTATTTTTATTTTTATTTTATTTATTTTTTTGCTAGTTAGAGAGCCTATCGACGACTAAAAAAAAAAAAAGAAATTCATATGTTAGTTAAATGAAGAGAGACTTTATTTGATGCCAAGTTTGATTTTTACCTGGAGATGCAGGTTCACAAGGAAGAAAGGAAAATAATTTATAATATAAATCTTCCAAATACCTAAGATAAAAATAATTACCTCCCATAGGTAACATCTGAATGCTAAAGTTTTGAACAGAGCTGGTCAGAATCTGGAATTCCTAATGTTTGGGCAATTTCAGAATTGTTTTCATTCCATATTTTCAATTTATATTTTAGATTATATTATAAATTATATTCTGGCACAATCCTATTTATCCGAATGGCCCGGAGGACATCTGAAAGTTTCCCATAAATTGGCATTTGGATAAATGGAAGTGCTATTTAATTAGCATAGAACTACATAGGGGACACACGGCTACCCCTCTGATACTGTGGATTTGAATAATTAGGGACTTCAGATAAAGGGAATTCAGATAATTGGAAGTATACAGTACATAAATCAAAACATTTTGAATATTACATTGTCATAATATGGTAACTGGTACTTGGCTTGCTCAACTGGTATTCTAACTGGTCATTTAAATTGTTCTAATTGGTATTTGGTTGGGTAATTTTCTATTGTAACTTATAATAGAAGATTAAAATTAAAATTAAAAAATAGGGAGCTAGCTGGGGAGTCCGCCACGCACCAAGTCAGCAGAGAACTGGCCAGGGATCCCAGGAAATCTAAGGAGCCAGGCAAGCCAGGACTAGCTAGGCAGGGAGTTCAGGGACCTGGACAGTTTGGTTTCCTGCCAGCCCTTCTGGCATCTGGAACATCCTGGAGACTGCTTTGATTCCATTGAATCAGCATCTTCCAATGGAAAACTGTTCCATGGGAAAAAATTTGACCCAACTCTAGTTTTGAATAGGATATATATATATATATATGATAACTATGAGCAAGTATATCAGGAACAGTGTCACAACAATAACTTATAGTCTGAATACTCAATAAAGAGGAAATGTGATTTGATGGACCTACTTTCACTGAAGTCCAGGGCTAAAATTTTCAAGAGCACCTAAGTGATTTAAGGGCCCATCTCCCATTTCAAGAGTGATTTAGGCACTTGATGCCAGTTTTTAAAGGTATTTAGGTGCCTACAAAGGCAAATAGGCATCTAACCTGTTTAGGTACTTTGGAAAATCCCACTACATGCCTAACTACCATTGAAATCAATGGGACTTATGTGCCTAACTGATTTAGACACTTTTAAAAATCCCATTAGGTGCCCATTTGCAACTTCAGGCACCTAAATACTTTAAAAAAAATCTGAGCCCAAGTGTCTAAATCACTCTTGAAAATGGGACTTGGGCACTTTTGAAAAATCTTACACCATGACATAACTCCTATTGACTTAAATTGGAGCAGAATGAGACCCTTGAGAATTTTACTCCTCTTTGAAAAAAGACAACTTAGTAAATAATGGATGAAAATCAAGTGAGCCATATATTTCTCTGGAAACTCTTGACCTTTTTCCCTGGCTTTGTATCCTAAGCTAGTAGTCTGATCTTAACCCATAGCTAAGTGACAGTTGCATCATCCTTTAATACTAATGCCAAAATTTTCAGAAGTGCTGAGTAATTTTGTGTGAGAGAGGTTTTTGCATGCCCCCAACACACTCTGTGTCTCACTTCCAGAGGTGCTAAGGATTCAGATGCCATCAAAGTCAAAAGACACTCCAGGTCCTCAGCACTTCTGAAAATTAGGCCCATGATGGCTCTAGTTGGGCACACAAAATTAATCAAGAATTGTGCAAATGTGGCTGCATGCATCCTGGGTTTAATTAACCTGGAGACTCGCCCACCTCTGAAGTAAACAAACTTTTGAAGGTCGCTTACTAATGTACATGATCAGGATGAGTGAGAATAAGTGTCAATGCGGGTAATCGCTGCAGTTATGCTTTGAGGGTGGGCATGAAACACTGCCAGAGTCCTGCTGCTCTCCTCTGGCTAGCTCAGGAAGTGTAGTGTTGCCACCAGTACTAGTTTACTTAAAGGAAGTGGAGTGTTTATGGCCTAGTGCCTCCCTTCAGGAGCTGAACTGGCACTGGGGGTGGTGGTGGTGGTATAAGCTACAGACTATACAAAGTTTTGGAAGTTCATCTCCAGATAGCAATTTCATCTAGCGTCCCAGAGCATTCTGGATGAGTCACACAGAAGCCGGGGCACCCTCCTGTTGTGTAGCACTTGATTCTCCCTTCCTTTGCCCACTCACACATGCAAAGCACGGGCTGCGGCTCAAAATATGGATAGGCTTATATTTCCTAAGCATGAAATTACCTACTACTGAAAACAGTTATTTTTCTTTGCTGCCTGTCTACGCATCCCTTTTTTCCTTGATAAAGGAAATCTTTAAAAAGCCGATCAGTAACTCAGCCATTGTGGAGTTGTCATCTGTATCATTCGTTATAATTGATGGGCCCATTTTTCTCTTTAAACTACCCACTCTGCTACACACCATTGTCATTAACTCTTCCCCACCTACCTTACCTGATTTACTGTACCTTTGTTTGGTTTATTCCCAGTTCTTCACTAGCAGTACAGGGTACTTCATGCCTTATATCTTTTTGAAGCTTGTGAAACAAGCTCTCTCTTACTCTTTGCATTTCCCCCCTTCAAGAATGGTAGGGCCAGATCTTCAGCTGGATTAACTGCAGTAGCTGATGGTTAAGACATTAGAATGGAACTGAAATCTGGGTTCAATTTCTTGCTCTGCCACAGACTTCTTGTGTGACCTTGGGAAAGTCATTTAAGGTTTCAGTGTTTCACTTCCCTCTCTGTAAAATGGGGATAATAAGCCACTAGCCCAGTTTTATCTTGTCTATTTAGATTATAAGATCTTTGGGGCAGGGCCTATCTTACTGTGTGTTTGTACGGGGCCATGCACAACGGTCCCTGATCTTGTTTGAGGCGTCCAGGAGCCACTGTAATACAAACAAGTCATTTAGCTACACTGATATGTGTAAACTTAGCTTAAGGCCCTAAAAGTCTGTTTCACCTTAATTATAATGTATTTTAGAATTCTCGAGCTGTGCTCCAAACTTGTGAATTTAGTGCTTCTTCCTACCGGGCTATGCTCACTAGATTCACTGGAAGCTGAACTTTTCAAAAAAAATGCTGGGAGTTGAATATTTTCAGATCAGGAAGTTTCATAAAAACAAACTTTAAGAAAATGCCCTAACTAGAATCTTGTTATACTCTGTAAAGCTGCCCAAAGCACTGAAAGCTTTGTCAGTCGAAAGGCCTCCTTATCATCTGAGACAGGACTACATCAAAGATAAAATTCCACACGGATTTTAGACAGGTTCCAAAAGCAGCAGTGGACTGGACAGGATTACCTTTTGAACTACAATGTTGTTGGGTAAGATGTAATGCTTTTAGTAAGCCATTGGGAGCTGATTAACATTCTTTGTATGTTCCAGGCAACGGACTATGTTTACACCAACAGCTTCTGCGTTCAGGTCAGGTTTGCTTTAGCCACTCTCTGTAGTCTATACTCTGTTCATTTTCCTTGTGTTTGTGGCCATCTCTGACTGATATTCACAAGCTGCCATACTAGGCTCCTCTTTCAGAGAGCAAAACCCTCATTTAGATCAGAGGCCCTTCTAAGGGCAACAGGTACAAACCCTTAGAGCCACATTCGGACCTCTGCTGTGCTCCTGTGATGCCTGCTGATAGACTTCGGCCCTTGGCTTGATCAAAAAATTTGATTTTAAAAAAGGGAAGAAGGAGAATCCAGGGAACTACAGACTGGTCAGCCTCACCTCAGTCCCTGGAAAAATCATGGAGCAGGTCTTCAAGGAATCCATTTTGAAGCACTTGGAGGAGAGGAAGGTGATCAGGAACAATCAACATGGATTCACCAAGGGCAAGCCATGAATGACTAACCTCATTGCCTTTTATGATGAGAACTGGCTCAGTGGGTATGGGGAAAGTGGTAGATGTGATATATCTTGACTTTAGTAAAGCTTTTGATACAGTCTCCCACAGTATTCTTGCCAGCCAGTTAAAAAAGTATGGATTGGATGAATGGACTATAAGGTGGATAGAAAGCTGGCTAGATCATCAGGCTCAACAGGTAGTGATCAATGGCTTGATCTCTAGTTGGCAGCCGGTATCAAGCGGAGTGCTCCAGGGGTTGGTTCTCGGGCCAGTTTTGTTCAACATCTTCATTAATGATCTGGATGATGGGATGGATTGCACCCTCAGCAAGTTTGCGGGTGACATTAAGCTGGGGGGAGAGGTAGATACGCTGGAGGGTAGGAATAGGGTCTAGAGTGACCTAGACAAATTGGAGGATTGGGCCAAAAGAAATCTGATGAGGTTCAACAAGGACAGAAGAATCCCATGCACCGCTACAGGCAGGGGACCGACTAGTTAAGCAGCAGTTCTGCAGAAAAGGACCTGGGGATTACAGTGGAAAGAGAAACTGGATATGAGTCAATAGTGTGCTCTTGTTGCCAAGAAGGCTAATGGCATATTAGGCTGCATTAGTAGGAGCATTGCCAGCAGATCGAGGAAGTGATTATTTCCTTCTATTTGGCATTGGTGAGGCCACATCTGAGTATCGCATCCAGTTCTGGGCTCCCCACTACAGAAAGGATGTGGACAAATTGGAGAGAGTCCAGTGGAGGGCAACGAAAATGATTAGGGGGCTGGGGCACATGACTTATGAGGAGAGGCTGAGGGAACTGGGCTTATTTAGTCTGCAGAAGAGAAGAGTGAGGGGGATTTGATAGCAGCCTTCAACTACCTGAAGGAGGATTACAAAGAGGATGGAGGTAGGCTGTTCTCAGTGGGGGAAGATAACAGAACAAAGAGCAATGGTCTCAAGTTGCAGTGGGGGAGGTCTGTGTTGGATATTAGGAAAAACTATTTCACTAGGAGGGTGGTGAAGCACTGGAATGAGTTACCTAGGGAGGTGTTGAATCTCCATCCTTAGAGGTTTTTAAGGCCCGGCTTGACATAGCCCTGCCTGGGATGATTTAGTTGGGGTTGGTCCTACTTTGAGCAGGGGGATGAACTAGATGACCTCCTGAGGTTTCTTCCAACCCTAATCTTCTATGATTCTATGAAATCCTTAGTCTGGATTTGAGAGATAATTTGCCAGATATCACATTTCATCGTTGTCAGGTAATACCTAGGAGAACAGGGATTCTGCAAGTATTATACAGTAGTTTACATGGGGGCACAGGGAAGAGGGGCAGGGAACAGAAAACAAGGGAGAAGTAGATGTGAAAAATCCAATAAAAGAAAAAGTGTTTGAATGAATAAAATCGTTTTCAAATGGACAGATCAGTGAAAGTAGAGAATAAGGTCTGATCTTCCAGTTTCTCTCTTCTTCCACTATCCCCACCCCAAAATAAGTCTCTGAGCCCAGCTCTCTATATTGTAGTCCTTTTACAGAATAGCCCCAGCCTACAATGCAGAGACAATTTAAGTGTTCTCTGCCATCCCCTTTCTTAACTCACAACACAGAGGATGTTTCTCACTGACCCTAGCTGAAAAACCAGCTCCTTACCAGCCATTCCACCAGTGTAAGTTTGAGCAGCCCTGAGGCTGTTCTAACTTTAGCTGGACTGAAGAGGGGAAGCACAAAGATGGCTTCATTCAGGCTTTGCCCCACATCTCATTCATGGGCAGAGTGGAACTTCTCTGGAATGGAGAATCCAGCCCTCCTTACCTCTATCTCTGTTAACAGCTGAAAGCTTCTCTTGCTCTGGGCTTGAGGGTAGAGAGAGGTTACAAAAGTACACAAAAAAGTAACCCCCGCTGAAGTTCTTCAGCTAGAATTCTACCAAAAACATTCCACAATCAACAAATGGGAGGGAGGGAAGTTATGTGGGGGATCAGCGTCTCAAAAATGTGTCTGACTCATCGAAAGCAGAAAACAGGACTAACCCAAAAAAGGCTGATTTCTTAGCTGCTGTATGATTCTCACAATTAGAAAACATTCAGAAAATTTTGCAGAGTAGTTACATTTTTTCTGTAATGGCCTCTATTGCATAATGCCAGATTATCTGGTTTCTGCCCCAAATAAAAATAAGCACACGCTCTCAGCATCTAATGACCAACACACACTACTTAGGGCTTCATCCTGCAGGCTACCAACCACCCACACCTTCCACTGCTTCTCAAAATGTATCTCAGTGGTCACTCAGGGTGTTCAGCATTTCGGAGAATCAGGCCATAACCATTGGAATCAATATGCATTTTAAAATTGAATAAATGTAATAGATTCCTCTCAAATTGGACAGTCCAGATCTGTCACTTTCAAAATCCAGTATCTCATAAATCCCAGCACAAGCTTTATAGAAACCTATTGAGAAACTTTCCCATTCCGCTGTACAAACTCCTTGACCTGCTCTTGCACTTTAACTGCTCCTGCTGCTGTTTTTCCAGGATCTCAGCAGATCAAAACCAGGAATAATAATCTGAAGTTGCTAGGACATTGGATCACTAAATGCCAACGTGCAACTAAACGTACTGATGCCATCTGACAATGGCTGAGCAGGTGGTGAGCTGAGTCTACTGCTTATTATACAGTACACATGCTCATTGTTCTGTTGCTTCATCCTACTCCTTTGCCACCCCACTCGTCTGTTTTACCTACTGTTGCTTCTTGTCATAAACCTGTGCCCTGATCCTGCAAAGACTTACGGTCAGATTTACAAAGGTATTTAGGTGCCTAAAGATGCAGATACATGCCTAATAGATTTTCAAAAAGTGCCTAAGCAGGTTATGCACCTAACTCCTATTGAAAGTCAATAGGAGTTAGATGCGTAGCTTATTTGGTGTGCAAAGGGCCAGATTTACAAAAGCTGCAAACATGATGCCTAGTGAGATTTTTAAAAAGCCAATAAGTACTACTTCACACAACACACAGTCAGTCTATGGAACTCATTGCCAGGGGATGTTGTGAAGGCCAAAAGTGTAACTGGGTTCCAAAAAGAATTAGATAAGTTCATGGAGGATAGGTCCATTAATGGCTAGTACCAAGATGATCAGGGTTGCAACCCCATGCTTTGGGTGTCCTGAGCCTCTAACTGCCAGAAGCTAGGACTGGATGACAGGGGATGGATCACTTTATAATTGCCCTGTTCTGGTCATTGTCTCTGAACCATCTAGAATTGGCCACTGTCAGAAGACACGACACTGGGCTAAACGGACCATTGATATGATCCAGTATTGTCATTCTTATGTATACAGTATCAAGATGAAGGCAAAATCAGAATAATTGTTTTAAAAAATAAAATAATGTAGACATTTCAGAATTTTCAGGAAAATTTTAGTTCTAACTTTCAGCTGGTATAATACAAAGACTGAGAAGAGTTTTGGATAGAACTGTCTGGAAAATAAAAATTCTATTTCACAAAAAAATTGCATTCTGCTGTGGAACAAAACGGAAAAATTTTGAAATTCTTTTGTGAAAAGATTAGTGCAAGAGAGCATGAGAGATACCTCCAAAAGATAACCTGCAGGTTAGGGCTCTCAACTGGGATGTGGGAAAACCATGTTCAGGTCCTTTCCTGATTTGGAGCAGTGACTTGAACCTAGGTTATAAAATAAGTCTTTGTTTTTTCCTTTTGGATCTGTTCCACTTTGTGTAAATATTAATTGGGTAGAGCCAGCAAGACTGACTCTATAGCCCCGTGGTTAATAAACTCACATAGGGTGTAATAAGACCAATGTTTAAGTCCCTCTTCTAAATCCAACAGAGCACTTGTCTGAAATCTCCTCATCTGTTTCTGATAAAACTTTTGTTGGGAAAGTTTCTCAGGTTCAGGATGGAATAAGAGAAGTGTCAAAACAAGAAAGTGAGACAGACAGACAGTTGCTCTTTCTCACACACCCAGAAATTCCATCGTGGACCTGAGAAACTCTTCTGATGAATCAGCATTTTCTGATTGGGAACTTGAAAAAAAAATTAATTGAAAATCAGTTTAGTTTTGAAGCCCTTACTTTGCCCACTTGGGCTCCTATTCAGAGGATTTTCAGATCTAGTCAAGCACACTTTACAACTTCAATCTGGCTCCTATTAATGTAAAAAGTGTAAGTTGTTTCAGGAATAAGTCCAGTAAACATCTGTTATATCACAGCCCGTTCTCCAAGCTGTTCTACATAAATGATTCAAGGTCTTGAAATTCATTAGTCACTTCTCAACAACTATTCTGTCAGCAGATGCTGCCAATGTCTCTTCTTCTTCTGCCTACATGTAACAGTGGAGATAGAGACCTCAGGATTCAGCAGAGTAGAGCTTCATAGAACAGATGAAGCAAGAATAATAGGCACGTGCTCCTTTATCAATCACTAACTCATTTTGGGAGGGAGAGAATCAATGGGGAACAGTGGTTTGTGGATTGACTCATGGAATGATCTAAAATAAGGCGTTTTATGTTGATCAGTTTGAGTACTCAAAAAACCCCAACAACCCTGGTATTAAAATACACACCAAATCTCTGTTTGCAATTCTGAACCTGTTTTTTCTATGGACTCCAAATAGTTCATTATGGGGGGGGGGGGGGGGGGTTGTAGACACAGACATACACACATGCATACACAGTCTGTGAAATATCGACAGATTTTCAAATGCTCAGAACTAACGCTGACTGGGAATTTTTCGACAATATGTTTTTTCATAAGAAAAATGTCAACTCATCAAAAAGGTTTCTCTGGTCTCAGAGACCACCTCCCCACAATAGCCAGTAGCCCAGTGGTCAGGGTGCTCCCCATGGATGTAAATCTCTATATCAGACTTTTCTGGGATGGACCTTGATCTTTTTCTGATGTTTTGCAAAATGTTTTCAAAAAGTCTCAGTTTTTTCCAGAAGCAAGAAAATTTTTGAAATTGCAACTAAGTTTGTGGCTTGTGGAAACCGTTCTCCAACCAGCTCTACTCAGAACCCACTATTGGAAAAAGATTTCCAGAAGTCCTCACCACCCAGCAACTCCTATTCTGACACATTTGTCGCCAGAGTTTCAAAAGCACTCAGCCCCTAACATTGAAAATTTGGCCATTTATTTGAGTGCTTGAATGGGAGTTTAGAACATTTGAAAATCAGGACCTAGGTTAATATGAGAGGATTTCCTGTTGATCAGAACAAAAGTAGAGAGTACAGAATTGGCCAAGCCTCAGCATTGTTAGAGAACTCCACAGATTTATTTCCATGATGTATATGGGCTTCCTTATGACTGGTTTTTGCAAAGTCATCAATTTTCTCATAAGGTAAAACTTTGTTTGGAGGGAGAGTCCAATACAGAGATAATATAAGCGGACATGAGACCAAGGAGACAAATAAGTCCAGTCAAGCTACTCTCCCTAAGTAAACCTTTTGGTTGAGATTTTCAAAGACAACTAAGGGATTTAGTCACTACCTTAAATGGGATTTGTTGGACTATATCCCCTTGACATCTTTGAAAATGTTACTCTAATCCTAAATAGATTTCCATGCTTACTTTTTGTGCAATTCTTTTCTGAATATAGGTAAGTTAAGGGTTTTTTTTTATTATGCACATAGTAGGGAAGTCCACACAAGGTTAAAATATTTAGCTTAATATCCTTTACTTTTTTTAAGTCGATTATGTTCTGAGGTTTATATTCAAAGTTTTATCTCCTTTTCCCTCTCTATCTATTTGTGAAGCCTGAAAACTTACAGCATTTCTACACTCAGATGTTTTATTTCTAGTAGGTACAATACCATTTTAATCCTTTCAGGAACATTAGCTTTTTTACTCCTGTGCATGTTTAATTAGAACTGGGGGGGAAATCTGGAGAAAATTTAAGTTTTCATCCAAAATTGGAAAACGGAAATATTTCAGCAGGAAAACAAAACTTTTTGATTTGAAAATACTGCTGCTTTGCCTCAGGGAGTTGTAGTTTGGGTGCCTCAAGCTCTCACTCTCCTCTATAGGCCAGGCTTTCTGGTTGTACTATGTCTCCCATGATGCACCAGGGTTTTTCCCTTTAGCAAAGGGGGGCAGATTATCATGGGAGCCCCTACTCGTCATTCACTATGGAAGGTGTAGTTCAGAAAGGGAGCCCAGCATCATAGAAAGTGGTGACATGAGGTAACCAAACCACAACTCCCATCGCATTTCCAAACTGAAATAGTTTGGGTTTAGGCCAATATATTGGCATTTGGGTTTTCAACAAAAAAAATCAAAGTTTTCTGTGAAATACAGACACTTCTTGTGAACAATTTCCTTTGGTCAAAAACTCAGTTTTCCATAGAAAAATTGTTTTACATTTTTGACCAGCCCTATCTCTGATATTATGTAACTTCATCCCTTTACAAATATTTTCAGTAAATTGTCACTCATTAAGACCAGACTTAATGATGATAATTTTCTACTTCCATTTTAGTGTTGGCTAGGTAGGAAAAAGCCTGTATAGCAGGTAGGAAATTCTGTGAAGTTTCCACTCATGGTACTTTTTTCTAATACTACTGTCATGTGAAAAGAATTTATCCTGATACTCACAGCACCTATGACATTAGGCTAATTCTGCAGATGCTCTGAGAGTCATGTGGATAGATTTTTAATTTCAGAAGGTACCATTATGATTTTCTGATATTCCCATTTACATAACATTGGACATAGAATGTAGCCTAATTTCTACCACACAATATTGAATTTGCTGGAGGAACTATATCATATTTTCTAGAAATGGGTTTAAAAAAGAACTAGATAAATTAATGGAGGA
This sequence comes from Platysternon megacephalum, assembly GCA_003942145.1. Lineage (NCBI taxonomy): Eukaryota > Metazoa > Chordata > Testudines > Platysternidae > Platysternon > Platysternon megacephalum. The sequence continues at coordinate 3,492,169 of QXTE01000046.1, forward strand.
TAGGTTCACCAATGGGCCAGGATGGGCAGGGATGGTGTCCCTAGCCTCTGCCAGAAGCTGGGAATGAGCGACAGGGGATGGATCACTTGATGTTTACCTGTTCTGTTCATTCTTATGTTCTTAGAAAGAAATCCAATCTTGGTTTAAAGTCTTCAAATGATAGAGGTCCCACCACAGTCCTTGGCAAGGTGCCCCAGTGGCTAATTTCAGTGACTTCTTTGTTTCGGTCTTCACCGAGAAGTCTGAAGGAATGCCTAACATAGTGAATGCTAATGGGAAGGGGGTAGGTTTGGAAGATAAAATAAAAAAAGAACAAGTTAAAAGTCACTTAGAAAAGTTAGATGCCTGCAAGTCACCAGGGCCTGATGAAATGCATCCTAGAATACTCAACGAGCTAATAGAGGAGGTATCTGAGCCTCTAGCTATTATCTTTGGAAAATCATGGGAGACGGGAGAGATTCCAGAAGACTGGAAAAGGGCAAATATAGTGCCCATCTATAAAAAGGGAAATAAAAACAACCCAGGAAACTACAGACCAGTTAGTTTAACTTCTGTGCCAGGGAAGATAATGGAGCAAGTAATTAAGGAAATCATCTGCAAACACTTGGAAGGTGGTAAGGTGATAGGGAATAGCCAGCATGGATTTGTAAAGAACAAATCATGTCAAACCAATCTGATAGCTTTCTTTGATAGGATAACGAGTCTTGTGGATAAGGGAGAAGCTGTGGATGTGGTATACCTAGACTTTAGTAAGGCATTTGATACGGTCTCGCATGATATTCTTATCGATAAACTAGGCAAATACAATTTAGATGGGGCTACTATAAGGTGGGTGCATAACTGGCTGGATAACCGTACTCAGAGAGTTGTTATTAATGGTTCCCAATCCTGCTGGAAAGGCATAACAAGTGGGGTTCCGCAGGGGTCTGTTTTGGGACCGGCTCTGTTCAATATCTTCATTAACGACTTAGATATTGGCATAGAAAGTACGCTTATTAAGTTTGCAGATGATACCAAACTGGGAGGGATTGCAACTGCTTTGGAGGACAGGGTCATAATTCAAAATGATCTGGACAAATTGGAGAAATGGTCTGAGGTAAACAGGATGAAGTTTAACAAAGACAAATGCAAAGTGCTCCACTTAGGAAGGAACAATCAGTTTCACACATACAGAATGGGAAGAGACTGTCTAGGAAGGAGTACGGCAGAAAGGGATCTAGGGGTTATAGTGGACCACAAGCTAAATATGAGTCAACAGTGTGATGCTGTTGCAAAAAAAGCAAACATGATTCTGGGATGTATTAACAGGTGTGTTGTGAGCAAGACACGAGAAGTCATTCTTCCGCTCTACTCTGCGCTGGTTAGGCCTCAACTGGAGTATTGTGTCCAGTTCTGGGCACCGCATTTCAAGAAAGATGTGGAGAAATTGGAGAGGGTCCAGAGAAGAGCAACAAGAATGATTAAAGGTCTAGAGAACATGACCTATGAAGGAAGGCTGAAAGAATTGGGTTTGTTTAGTTTGGAAAAGAGAAGACTGAGAGGGGACATGATAGCAGTTTTCAGGTATCTAAAAGGGTGTCATAAGGAGGAGGGAGAAAACTTGTTCATCTTAGCCTCTAAGGATAGAACAAGAAGCAATGGGCTTAAACTGCAGCAAGGGAGGTTTAGGTTGAACATTAGGAAAAAGTTCCTAACTGTCAGGGTGGTTAAACACTGGAATAAACTGCCTAGGGAGGTTGTGGAATCTCCATCTCTGGAGATATTTAAGAGTAGGTTAGATAAATGTCTATCAGGGATGGTCTAGACAGTATTTGGTCCTGCCATGAGGGCAGGGGACTGGACTTGATGACCTCTCAAGGTCCCTTCCAGCCCTAGAATCTATGAATCTATAAATTTCAGTCACTGTTTTAAAAAGTGTGCCTTATTTTTAAATTGAATTTGTCTAGCTTCAGCTTCCAGACACTGGATCTTGTTATGGTTTTCTCTGCTAGATTAAAGAGCCTTTTAATATATGATACCTTCTCCCCAAGTGGGTATTTTAGGACACCCATGGTGGCCCAGCCAAGTTCATTTATTTCCTATAAGATTATCAATATACATATCCCAAAACATTTTTCCTCCTATTGTAAACTAGAGCTGGCTGAAAAACACACACACACACGATTTTTTTGTTGAAAATGCAAATGGAAATGAAAACAGTTAATTGAACATGAAGAAGCAAATAAGAAAGTTCCTTTCCACAAAACAGACTATTTTTCTCTGTCATCTTTGTATTTTTCTGGCCTTAGTGGTGTTTGCAGTTCCTTCCAATTTAGTGTCCTTTGCAGATGTCAGGAATCCTCTTTTTAGATTATTATATAAACCCACATGTAACAGCAATTCTTGAAGTACCCCACTATATACCTTCTTCCTTATTCTGCCCTGTGCTTCTGCTGCCCCTCTGCCTGGCCCAAATCTGAAATACTTCCTTGTTTTAACTGGTATTTACTCATGTAAATAGTCCTATTGAACCCAAGAGAGTAAGTACTACTCAGTGTATAGACTGCAGAATCAAACCCTCTGTATATTATTATTGATAATTTAGTCTGTTCCAATCTAATTTGAATTAATTTTGAATAGATCAAAACTTTTTCAAATGCTTCATAAAAATCCAAATATATTGGGCCTCATTCTGATGTCTCAGATCAGTGAAGCTACTTCTGATTTAGACTGGTGTAAGTGAAACCAGAATCAGGCTCGTCATGTCATCTGCATTCCCTTCAACCATTGCATAGTTCCACTAAGCACACGCTTGTACACTACACACATGTGCTGCTAAGATTAAAATATAAAAAAGGCAGTGTGGATTTAACTTAAATCTATAAATGTATATTGTAAATTATAATGTAATTGATGGGCAAATCTAGGGGTGGTTATTTTGGGGAGTCACTATATAATCACAAATCATCATTGACTCATACACATACCCTTGTATAAATTACTCATGCTCCTGTCATTTAATTGGGGGTGGTTTGTGAGTGAGACTGTTAGGCTGTTGCCAGCCAGAATAGGGGTGCTTATTAATGTTGCTTTAGAGGTGGGTGGGTGTGCGCACATGCTGTCTCAGTGGCATTTCAGCAACAGCACTGAATCTGGTACTATGTATTTAAAAAATCCTTTAGTTATGTTTATTCCAATTGGATCCTTTCCAATAACTTTACCACCCTCTCACAAGTATCCATTAAAAATATCTTGGACAGCTCTGAGCAAGATATTGTAAAATGTATTTCACCGTTCAAGACCAGCCCTGAAGTACTCCTATCCCAAATACACATGCGAGTTAATGATTAGAATCGGATCTTGAGTATACACTATTCTGCTATCAGCAAATAGTTATAAAGTATTGTCAAGGCAACTGATTACTTCCATGATTATTTTCATAGAAGGGGTTTTAAAATTCAGAAGACATCACAGTGCATAATAATATCTATTAAAATGCAGCTGTGTCTATGTAAAGTGCAGTAGTAGGATTTCCAGAGTGAGTATTGACTGGGTAATATTGCTATATTAGCTAAGTGCCCAAGTTTGGTGAAAATGCTTGGGGGAGGGGCAGGGCCGGCGCACCCATTAGGCGACCTAGGCAGTCGCCTAGGGTGCTGCTATTTTGGGGGTGCTGGCGCCCCGGCCGCCCGTTGAAATTTGGGGGCGGGACCTTCCGCCGCCTAGGGCGCCGGAAGAGCTGGCGCCGCTACTGGGGAGGGGATTTTCATAAGCACTGTGCATTGGCTTACCACTGCTCTCATTGGTTTGACTCTGCCCCATTGAAATCAATGGTGAGTGCTTCTGAAAATTACACTGACAGATTTTACACAGAACTATTTTATGAGGAACACATCACATCTTGTTGCTTCATTAAGGCAATAAAACTGAACTGTTTAGGCTGGAAAACACCACGAGTGAAGTAGGCAAAGTGATACACAGTGATACATCTAGTCCAGCCCCCTGCTCAAAGCAGGACCAACCCCAACTAAATCATCCTTCTTGCTTCGCACTGCATATTAAGCTTCCGTTTATAAATGGTTAACAGATGATTAATGGATGCTACAGTCATCTATGTGAATGTTACAGATGCGCTGTAGCTGGTTATAAGCACACCCATAGAAGGTGTTACAGATGGTTATAAAAATCTGTCGCACTCAATCTCAAATCTAAAACTAGATTAACCATTTAACAATATTAACCTCGTATAAACTATTTATAAATGTAACATTAAGATCAAGGATGATCCTAACTCGCATATTTAGATGTCTAAAGAATTAAACTTGGAGGAAATATTCATAATTGAAGCAAGTTCTGAAAGCTGAACTACTGGTGTATATATAATTTATTTTGTTTGTTTAAACTGAGTGTTCATTCATAAAATTACTGTAATCCTACAAGATCCTATTTTATGATGAACACATTACACCTGGTTTTGTTTCTGTTGGTTTCTTTGTTTGTTGGGTTTTGTTTGTTTTATTAAGGCAATAAAACTGAAGTAGACTGTTTAGATGAATGATTATGTTTTTGTTTTGGTACAAAATAAATATACCGATAGTGTACACAGAGTACAAATATACTAATATTTATTTTTGGTTTCAGATAAAGACACAAACAAACTAGCAAAGAAGCAAGCAAGAAAAGCTTGGTACGGTAAGCATAATACAGTGAGTAAAGCTTAGTGGCACTTACTCTTGGATAGCAATATTAGGGCTAGTATTTGTTATAATCTGCAGCCACAGAGGGCGAAATGAATACGCTTCTCTTGGCTGGAATGGATACACAAGCATCCTAAGGCAGTGATGTACATGTATATTTAGGGGAAGATGTACAAAACAGACAAATGTGACTTTAAGGTGATATCTTGACAACTAGAGCTGATCAGAAAGTATTTTTGTAAACAGGTTTTCCCATTTTCTGTTCAGCTGCATTGACAAATAAGGGTAGCTTTCTGACACTACACAAAACATACTACCAAAACCACAGAGTAAAAGAACAGGGGCACTCTACTACCTAGTATTTTAGTGGGAACTTATGTAGTTGCATCTTCCCTCATTTACACTCATGCAAATAACACACAAGAGCCAAATCCGACCCTGATTTATACCCCATTGCACTCAGTTGAGTTGCCAAGGGTGTTAAGGAAAGGCAGAATTTGATACCCAGGAAAAGCAGACCCACAGCTGATCTTGCATTTTAAGATCTCATCTGAAAGGCCCCCTACACAATACATTTGTTTTCTCTGTCTTGGAAGGAAAAAGTTGTGAGTCAACCCCTGACTGGATTTAAACCTGTGGTTACCGGTACTTCAGATAGTTCACAGCAGATGCTTAGACCATTGTAATATCCTCACTTACTGGGTTAACTTTTTAGAGAACCATCATTCTAGCTTACCATGGCTGATTGATTTAAATGCACCCATGGGTCTGTACAAGACATTACAACCAGATAACTTCCTTATAATAGGGGGGTCTGCCCCTTTAAGGGCCATAGGCCTGAGGCTAGCCAGCCCTGTTCATTAATCAGGTGCAACTGAGGAGGGGACTGGTGTTCTCTATAGAGATCTGGGCTGTCAGTAAGGAAGTAGCAGGAGTAGGGAGTCCCCTGGGAGGGGACGCAGTGCTCAGAGCACGGAAGAATCCTGCAGCAGACCCTGAAGGAGGAGGGACAGATTGAAGAAAAGCGGGAAAAACCCCTGGGAGCTGTAGCCCCAGGTAGGCTGAGTAACTGGTATTGTGGTTTTTTGCCTATGTTTGGAAAATAAAATTGTGCCTGGAAAGAGACCTTGGTTCCTATTGTGGGTTGGGCTCAAGCCAACTCCTTACGTTCCTACCAAAATGTGATCTGACAAGCTGTGCTGCAATGTGCGATTTCTGTGGGAGGATGCTCAGCACCTCACAGGAACTGTGGGGCAATAACCATGCTGCAGTAATGATAGAAGAATATCATACTTAAACCACCTGTGGCAATTTCCAGTGGCAAGAATGAAAATCAATTTGCCTCACAGGATGAGGCATTATATGCTGTGGAGACACTGCAGCTGGGTTCTATGCCTAAGAATGGATCTATGTACGAAGCTCCTGCCATGAACTGCCTTTATACCAACATTGTGGTAATGTGATTTCACAGCGGTACATGTGAGCAATCCATAAACTCTGTTACTACTATTTTACAGCACCATAAGTATTTGTGCTTCTGTCGAACTCAGGATACGTCTACACCAGGGGTAGGCAACCTATGGCACGCGTGCCAAAGGCGGCACGCGAGCTGATTTTCAGTGACACTCACACTGCCCGGGTCCTGGCCACCGGTCCGGGGGGCTCTGCATTTTAATTTAATTTTAAATGAAGCTTCTTAACCATTTTAAAAACCTTATTTACTTTACATACAACAATAGTTTAGTTATATTATAGACTTATAGAAAGAGACCTTCTAAAAACGTTAAAATGTATTACTGGCACACGAAACCTTAAACTAGAGTGAATAACTGAAGACTCGGCACATCACTTCTGAAAGGTTGCCGACCCCTGGTCTATACTGTGATAAAAAACATACAGTACCAAGTCTCAGAGCCTGGGTCAGCTGACTTGCGCTCAAAGGGCGTAGGCTGTGTGGGGCTCAAAATAGCAGTGTAAATGTTCAGGCTCAGGCTGGAACCTGGGCTGTGAAACCCTCCCCCTGCCTGGGCTCCAGTCCGAGCATCAACACTGCAGTTTTATAGCCCCAAAGCCTGAGCCCCAAGAGCCCAAGTCAGATGGCCTGGGCCAGCTGCAGCTGTGCCCTGGGTCTTTTCTCACAATGTAGACATACCCTCAGTGGTAAAACTCCCACTGACTTCAATAGGATAGGATTGGCCTTAAATTTGACATTACATAACAAGTGCTAGTGACAGACAAGAGGAGTTGGGGAGTAAGGGAAGAACAGTGATTACAATAATCTAGCATGCTGATCCCTTACAAGCTCCAAGATGCATACTGTGTAGACACTAAACTGGAAGAGGTTTTTCCATCAACGTTAAGTGTCTGATTTTATTCTTAGTTGCACAATTCATAGGATTTAGACACATTCTGAAATCTAAATTGATTTACCTTTCTTGGTTGTAAAAGTAAATAAGTTATAGGACTTAACTGTGATGTCGGCTTCATTTAGACCTGGCTAGATGCTGCTTTTATACCCTAAATAGCCCTAGGATATTTATTGAATGGCACAGGTTATCTACATATAGAACCAGATCCAATGGAGCTATGCCTGTTTACATCAGTTCTGGATCTGGCCTGTATTGCAAAATAACTTAACACTTAAGCTTATTTTCAAAGAGGATATTTTAATTGGCAGGGTGCAGCAGGAAGAAAGATTTACCATTCAGTAGGCTGCTTTTGTATTGAATCAATGCCCAGTATGGGTGAGGGGGCAGAGCAGAGCAATGTGTTCCTAGAGGAAATTTTAAAAATTGCACAAGATATTTAGGAGTACAGATCTCATGGGTACTTTTGAAAGCGTGGGAGTGGCTGAGTGGGAATGCAGGGACACCAGGTCCAGGGCCAGCTATGCCTGGCTGAGGGCAGGGCCACATCGAGACATGTCCAGATGTGCCTGACTGAATGGGAGAGACTACGGCTCAGACAGAGTCTGCATGGGGGAGGCTCCCCAACTCCCTAAGAATCCCTCCCCGCCCAACAAACTGTTCCATACTTCTCCCACCCACACCCAACAACCCTCCATGTTCACTCCGAGGCTCCTTCCAAGCAATTACTTCCCTCTTCCTCAGTTCCTCCATTACCCCTGACTCCCCCAAGCCTTTGCACTGCTTCTGAGGGGTGCAGAAAATATATTTCTGTGTTGTAGTTTAGATGAATTATTACTCAAAGTTCTGTATTAATATGGCTAGTAAGGAATCTATTTGTCAAAAAACATTTCCTGAATCTTTTTTGTTTGTTTTAGACATACTTGGTGATATTTTGAAATAAATTACCAAAATAATTGGAACTGGCATGATTATATTGTGTTATCTCAACAAATAAAATATGCAGAATTTTTTAGAATTTTAAAATATTTAGCAATGAATTTTTAATTTTTTGGCACAGAGTTCCCTCTGGAGTAATAATAAAATTATATTTTTCCTTCCCTAGAAAAATCTAGGAAATTGCCAACAACAACAACAAAAACCTGTTAAAATAATCTTATTTAGATTGGAAAATGAAACATTCAAAAGTAAGGGAAAATGCTAGAATTAGGGTTGCCCAGGCAACACTTAATTCTTCCCCTCTGTGCGTAGGCATTGGCATACTGTCTCTAAATACATAATCAGATACTATTTTTTCCATGAGACCATGACCACATTCAGCGCACAGAATGGGCACAGAAGGGGACAGACTTAAGGTTGCATGGGTCATGGTAAATCTGGCATTGCCTAGCTTTCAGATGCTTCACTGTGCAACCTAAATAAGATCCATTTAAGGTTCAGAAGTGGGGAGGATTGTATGTATTAGTATATTTTTAAAAGCTGAATACAGAATTAAATACCCAGTGCTTCTAAGGCCTGGTCCACACTAGGGGGGGATGTCGAAGTAAGATACGCGACTTCAGCTACAAGAATAGCGTAGCTGAAGTCGAAGTATCTTACTTCGAAGTACCGCGACTTACCTCGCGTCCTCGCGGCGCGGGATCGACGGCCGCGGCTCCCACGTCGACTCTGCTACCTCCGCTCGCCCTGCTGGAGTTCCGGAGTCGAAGGGAGCGCGTTCGGGGATCGATATATCGCGTCCAGACGAGACGCGATATATCGATCCCCGATATATCGATGGCTACCCGCCGATCCGGGCGGGTAGTGTGGACGTAGCCTAAGTACTAATCTAAGCAAGTGCTATTAGTTAGCTTGAGTGTCCTGGCCAAATTAGTTTGGATAATTACATTGTTTTCAGCTAAGTGCCGCCATTGCTTCAGTTGGAGATATTCTTTAGGTATTGTTGTGTAGAAGTTTTTGTTCTCTGTAAAACAAACACCTGTACCAACCCAGAGGTGTTGGCATTCCAGTGTGTGGGTAAAAGATGAGTTTTTTCCATTATTACTATATATTGCTGTCCTACAAACAATGAATAAGTAGCTGTACAGGCTGTGTGTGGTATAATTAAAAGCTCCATGATGTGAAATGCAGGAATATTTTATATTAATATTGACATGTTTTTCTGAGAATAACTATGAAAAACAAAATGTAAATATAAATGTGCCTAAAAGTAAATCCTAATTTGAATAAAGTTACATCTCTTTTCACATTAATATGGCAGATTCTGCTCCAGAAACTGCATATCAATACAGCTTGCCACAACAATGAAATACTGAAATACAGTTCAATATAATAATTTGAGGATTTAGTAGCCTATCATAACACATGAAGCTGCCACAAAATATTTACTTCATAAAACAAAGTTTAAGACTGATGAATTCATAAAAGTAATGATTTGATTTAAATGACACATTTCAGTCATGGTTGCAGTGCTGTTGTGTCCATGTTGGTCCTGGGATATTAGAGAGACAAGGTGGGTGAGGCAATATCTTTTATTGGACTAACTTTTGTTGGTGAGAGAGAGAAGCTTTCAAGTTACCCAGAGCTCTGTGTAGCTCAAAAGCTTGTCTCTTTCACCAACAGAGGTTGGTCCAATAAAAGATATTACCTCACTCACCCTCTCTCTCTGTAATATTTCAGTCTGTTCAGTAGGGTTTAGAGGAAGCAGTGAAACAGTTTTTCTGATGCCTGGAGAGAGCTAACCAACCAATTCAACCTCTTCCTCTTGTATATGGTTATATCACTCTTTAGAAGTGACCTCTCTTAGGGTTTTATGCTGCTGCCCATCACCATAGCCTCTGAGCACCTTCTTGAAGTGAGAGGCAGAATAAGTGACTATCTGCTGAGTGTGTGAAAGGAAGAATTTTCATCTTCAGAGGTGGCATCACTCAAGCTCTCCTGCTGGGTATGGGAGGCTATAGAATTTGAAAAGATGTCTTCACGGCACCTCTTGGGCAACAGTGAACTTAAGCAAGTCAGAGCAACTGACTTTGTGGCCATTTAATAAAAGCATTTAATAAAATTTAGAAAAGCACTTTTTTGGTCCCCAGCCATTTTATTTATTATTATTAGGATTATTTTATTACAGAGAAAGGGTGGCTTTATGATTAAGGCATTGACCTGAGATTCAGGAGACCTGAGTTAAATTTCTGGTTCTACTACGAATTTGCTGAGTGACCTTGTTTATTTCTTAAAACTTCCTAACTGTCCAGGTAGTTAAGCACTGGAATAAATTGCCTAGGGAGATTGTGGAATCTCTGTCATTGAAGATTTTTAAGAGCAGGTTAGACAAATACCTGTCAGGAATGGTCTAGATCAGTGGTGGGCAATCTGCGGCCCATCAGGGTAATACACTGGCGGGCCGGCAGACAGTTTGTTTACATTTGCACAGCCACCCGCAGCTCCCAGTGGCCACGGTTCACCGTTCCCAGCCAATGGGAGCTGTGGGAAGCAGCGGCCAGCACATCCCTGTGGCCCGCGCCACTTCCCGCAGCTCCCATTGGCCGGGAATGGCAAACTGCAGCAACTGGGAGCTGCAGGCGGTCATGAAAATATAAACAAACTGTCTGGCAGCCCGCCAGCGGATTACCCTGACGGGCCGCAGGTTGCCCACCACTGGGTTAGATAATACTTAGTCCTGCAATGAGTGCAGGGGACTGGACTAGGTGACCTCTTGAGGTCCCTTCCAATCCTATGATTCTATGATTAATCTCTTTGTATCTTGCTTGTCCATCTTTAAAATAGAGATAGTGATATTTGTCTGTCTTATCTATTTAGATTGCAAGTTCTTCAGGACAGAGTCTCTCCCTTACTCAGCCTCTTCAGTGACTAGTACAATGGGGACCTAATCTTGGTTGGAGCTCATTATGAATAAAAACCAATGTATTTTATGATTATGCAACACAAAATTGGTTATGCAACACAGAATGTTTCTGAAAAATCCTTTTTGGGGTATAGCTTCAAGAGCTGAATTCCACACAAAACAGGAGGACATGATTCTGCATTTCATAGGGACTTGTATAGAAATGGCCGTAGGCTGAAATATGATATATGCACAATCCTGCTTCAGATATTGCATTCAGTATGGATTAATCACTTTTAGTACAAATTTCAAAAATTCTCATGATCAGTGAACCAACTGTCCCAGGCACAAGGAAAGCAAAATGACGTGCTTTCAGAGTTTATCCAACAAGATCTCAGAGCCATTAGCTTCATGGTGAATAATAGCTAAAGGAAAAATATCTAGTGTAGAATGAAAACATATTTTGGCCCAAATCCATTCTGTGAATTGCTTGCTTTCTCACTCACAACACTATACAAATTAATTGGCTGCCCAGCTGCTTAGGCCTGCCTGCAAGAGACAAAATTATCTAGATTCTAGTATGGTATAGTTCACAACCAAAAATAATATCTTAACCCATAAAAAACAAGTTAAAGGGACAATATTAAGTCGTTTAAATAAATATTAAGATTGTGTATAATTATTTTTTGTATATGGGCACAGCTCCATTGACCTCAATGGAATTTTGTCCATTGACACCGGCTGAGAACCTGGCTCATGGTGTATCCAATCTAAGGAAAGAGTCCTGCCACGGGAATGGAAATTTTCATATAATATACAAGACTAAGCTCCCCTGTGATGTAGCTTGTCCATTATGTCCTTAACACCAAAGTCTGAACTAGGAAGTAGAATGAAGGGTTCACCCTTATTTAATCTTCCTAGTGTTCTTGTGCCTGATTCTCGTCTGTATTGCACTGTCGCAAATCAGGAGTAACTCCACTGAAGTCTATGGACTTACATAGATGTAAAACTGGTGTAAGGGAGAGGAGAATCAGACCCCTTGTTTTGTTATTTTCCTAACCCCTTAGGTCAGGGCCATTTGAAAGTCTGATAGAAGCAGATTTCAGAGTAGCAGCCGTGTTAGTCTGTATCCGCAAAAAGAACAGGAGTACTTGTGGCACAAATAAATTTGTTAGTCTCTAAGGTGCCACAAGTACTCCTATGCTTTTTGATAGAAGCAGAGTGGCCTGAAAGCCTGTCATTTTTTAAAATCTTGCCTTTTGAAGGGGCTTTGGATTACTGTCCCGTTTTAAATTTTCTATCCTAGGTTCTTGCAGTTAGTCTTGTTGCTTTTTCTTGGGGAATGCATTCTGGGCTGTGTGAACACTTGAGTTTTTGCATGCTGCTAGAAAATAATATTCTGTCACTTTCATTTCTTGGGTTTGTTGTGAATCTAGCAAACTATTTGGTTGCGATTTGCGTAATCTGACACTCCCCACACTGTGGGGGAGATAGAATCTGGATTGTCTCCTCCAGTCTCCACCTCCTGATAAGCTCTGAATCTACATCCTTCCAAATCTCTTAAAACAGAAATATGAAAAGGAGCAAACAACTTGGCACTTTCCACCCACCCAGCTGTCACTTGCTCTAACCAGACTGGAAAACATCTGTACATTAGCTGGCATCTTGGCTTTTGTGCTGGTGCCAGGGAAACATGATGCTTACACTACAAAACAAGTAACACTGCTGGCAAACTGAAGCAAGATAATTTGTTAAGGATTTGTCATCATTCTCTGACATAATTTGGAACTATCAAATTAACATCAGTTTAGCCAATGTGGGTGGAATCTGCTATTCAGTTACAGAAGACTTCATTTACTGGTACTGTTGTGGGTTTTTAGTTTGGTTTCTCCCCCCCTTTTAAATATAAAATGATGGAACCATGAGTTGAAATCCTGGTCCTTTTAAGTCAGTGGCAACACTCTCATTCACTTAAATAGGGCCAGGATTTCACCCAGAACTTCTTATCAAGTCATTATCAAATCAGCATGAGACAAATTGCTTACTGATGTAAGGGGTTTAAGTGAATCAGGGCTCTGGATAGGTAGCCCCCCATGCTTGTGTGAAGCTACTCTGACTTCGGTGCATTAATGCAAAGAGACCCCTGTGCCTACAGAGAGCCTGGCTTTTTCCATATATGAAAAAAGATGTAAGCAAATAGTAATAGGAGATTAGTGACATTGTTTTTGGTCCTATCTAGCGTGACCAGACAGCAAATGTGAAAAATCGGGACAGGGGGTGGGGGGTAATAGGAGCCTATATAAGAAAAAGTCCCAAATATCGGGACTGTCCCTATAAAATCGGGACATCTGGTCACCCTAGTCCTAACACATTAATAATGCTAAACTTCAAGTACCATCTCTTCTCCTCTGGTATAGCGATTGCAGTGCATTGTCTATTGTTTCAGATCTGGTGCGTTAAAGAGAAATGCTAAGTGTTCTTGTTGAATAGGAAGTATAGAACAATGAAAGAAAACACAGTTAGCGCAAGCTGCAAGGAATGAAAAAATGTAACATGATAAAGAAATGCAAATTGGGATTCTCCTACACACTTTTCATGGAAATTAAAATCCTGTTTTTGCCTGGTAACAATGATATAGTATTATATTAATAAGGTAGTCATCAAAACTAAGCAAACCAGGACATTTGCGCCACAAATCTTATTGATAGTCATAAGATCATTAATATTTAGATGATGTCCATCTACTTTATGACCTTGGAGCTGCATTCCTTAACAAGGTATGTAATTTGTGGTTTTTATCCATGAATCAGGGTGGGAATTCAATGCCCAATTTGTAAACAATATAGATCATGCTGTTCTGGAGGTATGATAGCTGTGGCTTCACTGACATTAGACAGATGGAAATCTAATCTTGGTATTACAAATATCCAGTTTATTCATGAAATGGCCAAGATGATAACATTTGTAGAAAACTCACTTCTGAAGGGGTTTGAAATAAAAGACCACAATAGCCAAAGATAAAAGTAATATTGGCTAAGTACATCTGGAAAAACAAAAAGCAGTCTATAGGTTTTACCAAATTGCCAAAAGCAAATGAAACAACTCAAATCCCTCTAACTCTGCACAACCATGCCCTATGTAAATGCATGTTTTTATTACTGTTCCCTTATCCTGCCTGTCCTTTCCTTTTTATTTGTTATACTCATTGTCCAATTATGTGTTATACTGATTTGTTTCATCTTGTCTCATCTCTAAGTCATAGGGGTAGGGATTGTCTTATTGGTGTGTTTGTCCAGCAGCCAACGCAGCGGAGCTCAGATCCTGATTATGTCCATTGGGAGCTACCATAATATAAATAATTGATAATACCACAAGCTTGTGCTAGAAGGAAAAATACTTTGTACACAAAATACACAAACTTTTTATGCAAAGATCCCAAAACATTTTGCAATGTTTCATTAAAGCCTCACAGCACCCTTGTGAAGCAGGTAAACCTCACAATAGCCATTTTGGAGGTGAGTACATTGAGAAGCGGAGTAATTATTTCAGCGTGTAGTGTTTGCTGCTGTGAATAGTCCCACACATCTTACTGCCATTTCAATGGAACTCCTGATAGTAGTGCGTTTTTGCAGGATGAGTCCCTATGTGACTTGTGGAAGTTCACATATAATGATGATGAGAGATGGGAATAGAACTCACTACCCATAATATTACATTGCTCCAGTTACCATGGGTACTTCTAGCATTGTATTCAGAATAGATGCAATAGTGCTAGACCTGCAGTGCTAGGAGCAATGAAGTGTGAAGTGGCACCACGCTGGAAGAATCCAGGGACTGCTGGAGCAAGTGTGATATATTTTATGTATGGAGAAAAGTTCCACCCAAAACCAAAGTGTTATTATTTGGGAACTTTGTACAACTTACGATATTACAAAGTTATTTCTATGAAAATTGCTGTATCATGAATGCCTCTGTATAAGTGCTGACAGGGCTGTAAGCACATCTGTCAGACCAGGGACAATGGTTTGTCATTAGACATTAACTGCTCAGCTATTCAGGTAGAAACACCTGAATGACAATGGGCTAGCTGAGGCTGAAAGAAGTTATTTTCTCCAACTTGTCTGCGGGGGGAGGGGAGGAGAAAGCAGAAAATCCCCCAGCAGAACAAAGGAACAGAAGTGACAAAGCAACGGTTTTAAAAGGAGTCATAGGGGAAGTCTTTGGAGAGAGAGAGAGACGAGAAAAACATTTGGGCAGGAGAGGGGAAGAGATGGTCAGGCAGGCAGGCTTTCATAGATGCAGGGGGCTGAGTTTATCCGTGAGACCCAACAAGGTCAGAAAAAGTAAGTTGACCAGGGGCGGGAGAGGCTGTATGGTTCAGAAGTCAAGCCATGAGGCAAAAAGATCCTGTACGGACCTTGACAGCCTAAAGAATGTTCCAGCGTGATGAGAAAACTGAGGCAGGGAAATGCTTGCATGGTTTATTGTTTTGATATAGATTGTGTCTCTCTCATGCTAACAAGTAAAGAGCAATGGTGTTAGAATCCTGTGCAAAGACTGCATGTGTGTTTTGTGATACATGTATCATGGACCCCTCAAGAGGTAATCTGTAAATCCAGAGCACTCGCACGGCTGGAGTTGTGGGAGGAGGTGTTCAAGTTACAGGGGAATCTGGGAAATCAGCACTAGCGTGGTCACTGCTGCATCCCCAGAATACTGGACATTTGGGTACTTCTGGGAATGGCATGGGCCTGCCCCCACCTGCATGAAATTACCTCTGCCAGCATGGCTTGCATGCAAGGTCGCACCGCACTGAGGATAATGTGTGCAAGGTCATGCCAGCACGTCCGATTTTGTCTCAGTACCAGACAGGAGACAAAACCATAGAAAAAGGATTGCCCTGCTTAGAACTGGATGCATGGCCTACATAGTCAGCATTGGTCCCAGGGGTTGGGCCGGTCCAGCTGTCCTCAGAAGACGGTGCTAGACAGATCTGCACCCCAAGGGTGTGCTTAGAGACCCCTAGTCAGGGACAGTGCTTGGACTCTGTTCAGACTCCAGAGGCTTAAGGCACACAGGATCCGGTGTTTGGATCCCCTCACAGCAAATAGGGTGAGCTCAGCTAGGTCTGTGACAGCGGCACACCACTATAACCCTGCAGTTAAAGAGCTGGGATATGTAGGCACAGTGGCCCAGTCTTGCTCCCATGGGAGTTCATCTTAGACTTTAATGGGAGCAAGATCAAGCCCATTCTGTCGGAGCTTCTCTTGACACCACATGTTGCAGAACCCTTTGTTTTCGTTTTTATCATCTTACAGACTGTCAGGCCAGATCAATGGAACTAAGCTGATTTACACCAGCTAATGACTTGGCCTTATCGTTTTTGTCTTTTCTCCATGTGCTCATTGATATCTCATTAATACTTCACCTATGGCTAGAGAAAACCCTATCCCTATGTGAGCAAGTGAAACTGAACTACTGATTTTAATGTACGGTTTCATCCAATATAACGAACATTAAGAAAGAAGCATTAATTGGGTAATGTATGGCCTATGTAAATAATTCAGACCAGAAAACTTGGCACTCCAACAAGCTATTATTTCACCCAGAAAGGACAAACTTCAGAAAAGCAATCTTACAATCAGCCATCAGGATTGAGACTGGGCCATGTTGAGCTCTGGGTCTCTCTTCTGTTTTTGTGAATAGTTTATAGATGAATGTGAATTTTGATGACAGCTGGCCAAAATTAGGACTTTTTTTGGTGAAAACTATTATGAAAAATATGTCCTTTTAGTTGTTAAAAAAATGCAACATTTTTCAGCCAGCTCTAATTCCGATTTGTTTTTGTAACTGGAGAGGTAGCGCAGCCTAGTGGGCTGAGCAACAGTTCTAGTCACAGCGCTGTCAAAGACCTGAGGAGTCTTTGCTTCTCAGTGTCCATTTCCCTAGCTCTCAGAGAGAGTATTCCCTGGCCTACTTCCCTAGTGGTGTTCAGAAGATGTATTAGATAATGTGAATGTATGGATGTGATTTGAAAATGTAAGGCAGTACAGAACTACATTGCAGTAAATAGTGTTATAAACCACTGGTGTGTATGTGTGGTATTGCCCTGTAGTGGGTGGAATCAGAACTGCTCAACTTGTGACGTGCTATAACACTAACTAAAGAGAAAAGAGGAATAGGATAAGCTACACACCATCATAGCCACTTGTAACGTCACAGCAACTCTAAGGTATAGAACTCAAATCCTCCTAGTACAAGCACAAGGCCCTACCATTAGAGCTAATGGAGATTCTCAGTCCTGTCATTTCCTTCTCTATAATATCACAAAAATCTATCCTTCCCTCTATCCCCATTGATAAAAATCCTTGAACATGTACAGGTCCTGTATCCTTTTCTTCTGAACCTTATGAAATCATCTCCCTTTCCCAGCACTCTGATAGACCCCTTCCTCCAGTTCAACTCCTCACTGGTTTTTTGTCTTTCACTGAATCACATCAAGCTCCTTACCTCCACTTTTAAGACCCCCATAATCTCATCCACGCCTCCATCTCCAAGGTGTTTCTCCTCCTAATCCTTCTCCTGGGAGCAGATATGTTTTGTCCTCCATTTTACACAGGGAGAAACAGGAGCACAGGAGATGCTCAAGGTCTCATGACAAGTCCATGGCAGAGCCAGAAGTAGAACTCAGAATCCTTGACTCAATGGGGTCTTATGTGCTCCCACGTATACAGGTTTTTCACATGTGTAACTCCATTGGCTTCAGCAAAGTTAGCCCTCATTTGCACCAGTGTACATGAGAAGAGACTCAGGCCCCATGTCTTGCGCTACAACTATGCAACCATCCTTCCTTAAGTAGTTCAGTATATCATGACTCTAGGGGCAAATTCACCACATTAATATCAACCCCCACCATTTACAAAGTCTGTCAGTAAAACGAACACCAGGGAAACAAACACAATATAGAACTAATAGCAGGAATCAAAATATCATCTCCCTACGCCAGAAACCCCCAAATTAAATTTGTCAACTTACCTAGGAACTAAAAGCTTTCTCTGAATGCTGCATTGCTGCTTAAAGATTGAATTAACCACTTCCATTATGATTTGTCTGTGCAAAGTAGTCACAATCAATACATATAACCCAATTTCTTACAGAGGCTGAAGAGGTATATTATCAGCACACTGGAAGTGATCACCTTATTGCTCCCCAAACCGTTAAAAGCAATGCCATGCTCCTGCATTGAGGTGCACTGTCTTCAATTGACTTCAGTGGGACACAAACACGTGTGTAGGTTCTGGCCTGAATCAGGCCTTACTTTGTTCAGCTAGTCCCCGAAGTTCTGCTTAAAATAAAAACCCTTTAAAGTGTCCTCAGCATTCTGAAGTCAAATGACCCAGCTGCCGGTGATTACATTTTTTAAGACAGACATTAAAAGTGACTAGAACTGCATGAGTCAAAATGCTAAATCCCCCGTCTCCCAAAATATACTAAGTATTTTGAATTGTCTGAAAGTGTTGGGTAGGATTTGCACCCAAATCTGTCATTGCTATTCAGTGCTAGTGCCCTAGGATGAAAGGAGGAAAATAGTAATGGAAATCCACCAGAGGATAAAAATGAAAGTATAATTTCTAACTACTTTACAGATTTTCTAAAATCTTGAAATTTCAGAAATGTTAAAAAGCATCACACAGACTTTTACCTACAGCTTTTAAACACTGAGAGAAGCTCATTAATCATCCGGTGTATGTTAAATTCTTGAACTGCTACCCACCAGTTCCTTCTCTTCTCCCTCCCAAACTCTTATCATTATCTGGTTTCTGGCCCTTCTTTGAAAATGATCAGTGGGTTTTAAGTAGAGGAGCATGATCCCTTCCAATTTCCATCTGAAATGGATTTTGCATTGGGATTCATTTATAGGGCGACCAGATGGCAAGTGTAAAAAAATCTTTGTGTGTGCGTGTAGGGGTGGGGAGTACAGCGTAGGAGTGGGGAGTACATATATAAGACAAAGCCCCTAATATCAGGATGTCTGGTCACCCTACTCATTCACATGGTTTTCCAGGCCCTGAATTTCAAAAACTATTTCCCATGGTCAGACATAATGGGTTTGTGCCTATTGGCCAGCAGCCTGAGGCATTGGCTGTGTTGCAAAACCAAAATTTTAAGCTTGAAGAAACTATATGGATCTTGTACAACTGGGATGTAATTATTATGTGAATCAAAATATAAGCGAGACTAGGTGGGTGGGGTACTATTTTATTGGACCAACTTCTAGTGGTGGAAGGGACAAGGTTTCGAGCTCCTGCAGTTGTTTTGTTGACATAAAAGGTAAAAAAAAGTAATATATGGCAGAAATACTTTAAATCAGAAGCCACGGATTGCATTTCTGACACTCTACGCAATGGGCACAGGTTACTGTTCTTATGCAGCTCACTAAAACAATTAGAGAAGTGAGACCCTCTCAGCACAGCCATATTCTCTCACTCTGGGGCAGTAACCCATTGTACCA
This sequence comes from Platysternon megacephalum, assembly GCA_003942145.1. NCBI lineage: Eukaryota > Metazoa > Chordata > Testudines > Platysternidae > Platysternon > Platysternon megacephalum. Next base: position 3,511,564 of record QXTE01000046.1, read on the forward strand.
ACTCCGCTGGTCCTGTAGACCCTCTGCTCGGCTTCTCTATTGATCACAAAGTCCCCCTGTCCCCATCTAAGCCTCAGATTAAGCAGTTGGCTCCAGCTCAGAAGCCAGTAGGCTGGTAAGATTGTGGAGAGGGGAGGGAAATAAAGAGTTGTTTTTGGACTATACAAGTTTAATTGCATGAAAGCTGGCTGGTCTGCAGTAGTGCACCCTCCCGCTCAGCTGCACCCTAAAATATAGAACTCCCTCTAAGCCCTTTCCCATTCCTTATCTAATACCTATTGCTTCTCCCTTCTTCATTTTAAGTGCATATTCTGTCATTTCAAGGTGATTGCATCATGGCTGTGTGTCAGTGGTATTTTATAATGATTTTAGTGTCATAAATATGGAAGTACGCTTTGTTTATCGGGCAAATATCAACACTAACACCTTAGGGGAAAATATATGTCCATGGGCTGTTTCTACAACTGGCCAGCTAGGTTCCAGTTCGGGAAAGCCTTTTTAGTATGTTCTGAAACCCCATTAAATTCAGGCTTATTGATCTTTGTGCTTTCAGCAGTGCTGATGAACCATTTTAACTATTAGGGTTACTTTGCTCATGTGAGATTCTGAGTCATTAGAGGAGCGCATAGAAAGCTGGAAGAATTTGCTTCATGCCATTCCTGCTGTAACCATGGTAGGCATTTGGCAACGCTAGAGAGAGTCTGAGTGTGTGCAAAGCTCTAACTCGGATTGCACAGCAGCAATTGCTCACTTGTTATGCAGCCCACCACCTACTTTACCATGATAAAATCATGTCTGTACATTTTAAGGTCAGAAGAGACCATGATCTAGTCTGACTCCTTGCATAACACCCAAAGAACCTCACCCAATAATTTCTGCATCAAGACCATAACTTCTCTTTGAGCTATAGCATAAAGACATCCAATCTTGATTTAAAGACTTCAAGTGTTAGAAAATCCCCCACATCCCTTGTTAATGGTTAATTACCCTCACTTGTAAAAATGTGCCTTGTTTCCAGTCTGACTTTGTCTTGGATCTCATATCTTTTTCTGCTAAATTAAAGAGCCATTTATTTTCAGAAAATCTAGTCAACAATTGCCTACATGTGGAAGAATCAAGCCACCTCTTGACCTTGTTTGGATAAACAAAATAGTTTGAGTTTATTTAGCCCCTCACTATAAGGCACATTTTCTAGACCTCAAGTCATTCTTGCAGCTCTTTTCTGAACCCTTTTCAGTTTGTCAGCATCCATTTTGAAGCATGGACTCCCAGGAGCGCTGCCAGCTTTTCCGCCGTCCTAGGCGGCGGAAGGTCCCGCCCCCGAAATGCCGGCCCCAACAGAGGCGGCGGAAGGTCCCGCCCCCAAATTACCACTGACGACCGGGGCGGCCAGCGCCCCCCAAATCTTAGCGCCCTAGGCTGCCACCTAGGTCGCCTAATGGGTTGCGCCGGCCCTGTGGACACCAGAACCAGACAAGATACTCCAGTAATGATGCCACTTCAGGCCATCATTACATTCACCTAGGGCAACCAGAGAAAGTCAAATGATAAATATAGTGGCAAGTTTGTAATGATGTGGATAAATATCACACTACATGTTTGGAACAAGAAAATAATTACCAAAACTTGCAGTGGCTATTCTCCAAAATCTACATTCCTATGGTAGTATGCAGCTCCTTGTCCCAGCCTCCCTGCCCAACCAGTCCCAGCCTCCCCTTGTCCAATATACTCTTTTTCCTTCCCCTGGTGTGGCTCATGTTCCTTCTGCACTGGAACCAGACTGCTTCCTCCGCCACACTGTGTAGGTTTTTTCACAAAGTCCACTCACTGCTGGAACACCTTCTCCTGGCTGCTCTGGGCATAAACTCCTTCCAAGGCTGACGTGCCCTGCTGACACACACACACACACACACACACACGCACAGTGATTCAGGATGCTGTCTTCAGGGCTTGGTCCTCTGGTCAGGTCACTACAGTCCTCCCCTTCCAGGGTATCAAAGTCTTATCAGATGACTGTCCCTGGTAGCCTTCTGCTCCACTGCCCAATCTGCCCCACTTCCCCCAGTGGCTGGTATGGGAATCTAGGTTCACCCTCTTTTCTGGGTTCCAGTCCAAGGACCCTACATCTAGCAACTGTGATCTGCTCTCCCTCTCTCTGACCCTGTTCCTCTTTCCCTAGACTCCTTCCTACATCTTCTGGCTCCTGCCTCTCTGGGTTTTCCAGCCCAAACTCCCACCTCCTGAGGAGTAACTACAGACTCCTTAACTCAGTAGCTGCAAATACACCTCTATTCTCCCAGGAAGTAACTACTTCCCCCTTTCTGTTGCCAACTTCCTGGCTTTAGAGTAGCCCCACCTGATCCTTCTCAGCTGGCCTCCATCAGCCTTTCAAGCCCTGGCTCTCCTCCAGCTGCAGCCTGTCTGGTTAATTAACCTAATTTAACCTGCTCTACTTCGTATGTGGGTGAATACCCTATCACAGGGTGTCAGCAGGAGGGTGACTGAAAGCACAGAAGAGACAGGCTCCCTGTTCTCAGATCTTGTGCCTGACCTCATTCCAGCCTGAAGCAGGTAGGATCAGCAATTCCAGGGAAAGTCTGGCTTCATCTTAGCAGCTGTGGGCTGGAGCATGCTCAGTTCTTTGTGGGGATGATGCATGCACAATCTCATCAGTATTCAGAGCTGTGAGAGGATGGAGTATGCTAGTGAAGATGGACTATTTGGATATTTTTGTTGCTAAAATCAAAGAAGTCTCTACTGAGCACGTGCAAACTGTGCGTTTGTTCAAAGGCTTCTAACTTGGCCCAATTTAGGAAGATTTGCACAGGAACAGCAAAAAGCACTGTGATAGAGAGGGTAATTCTTGCAATATTCTAGGCAAATCTTACTGAGTTAAGTTTAAGCATCTATGGAGCTCATTGTACTAAACATACAAATGTTTGTGTTATTGTGATATAGGAGATATGACTAATGTAAACCTTGGGAAGGGTAATGAGCTTCAAAGAAATCTTAAACAACAGGCTAAGACAAGAATGAACTGTTATTTGAGTAGGTTTCCTAGGAAATACTTAGGAAGAAGGGAATGCAAATTACCCACCTATGGGTCCATCCTCTTGAAGCTGTGGCTCAAGTAGAAATCCATTGTCTGACTGACAACCAATTCACAGTCTCTTCAAACACCCAGACTAGATAAAGGAATGATTCTGAGTCATGAGCGTTCTTGTTCTGAACAAAAGGAGTTATGAACTTGTAACCACAGGCAAACCTCTTGTGGGGTTTGAAGGACTGTTCATTGCAGCAATCCCTTGTTGGATCTCTGATAAGCTTAGTTGAATGTATGTAGGTTCTTTTTAATTTTAGTATGTTTTCTCTGCAATGGTTTTACCTTAACAATAAATGTGCTTGCTTAGAAAGACCTCTGTGGTAACTTAACTGTGGCAGTTACACTGTTTATCACCTTTGAGGAAAATAGTAAAGCAAGCCTGCTTAAGCATTCTGAGTTTGATGGGGAGATCACAGTGTAGGCAGGAAGCAGTGCAGCCTGGAAATACCTCATTTAGGAAGGAGGGAGATGCTGGCCTCTGCCCAAGAGAAGCAACATCCAGGGAGCTGGAAACCTGAGAGTGAGTACTATTGCTGGATTATAGAGGGAAATACAGGTGCAGTTGTGATATGCGCATCCCTGACAAAGACTAACCCCTGTGAAATTTCAAGACCCTGCACCAAAGCATGGGCCTCGAGCTTCACAAAGAAAAGGTCTCTAGAATTTAACATAGGGAAAACAACATTTTCCCCCCTTATCTTATTCTCAGAAATAGCTGAACCATTCTAGATGAAACTTTCTAAACACGGTTAGCATGTGGCAGACACCCAGAATGGAAAAATTTAGCCCCAATTGTTAAAGTTTGGCAAAGCTATAAGAAACTGAAAACAGGGTTCTATAATGGGAAGTGTTGGGCAACCTTAAAAATAGGCAGCGCTACTAGCCCCACATATTATACACTTAAAGATAAATATGCTATTACAGATCACAATTATTATACTTCTGTCCAATTACAAAATAGTCTGTAACTCAGGAAGCGGGGTAGTGTCCATAGATCACAAGAGGCTATGATTCATCAAAAAGCTATAACATTTACAGCCACTGGTAGTTCAATCTGAACAATAAAGAATAGGAATTACATTCCTCTACTTCCTTGTTACCTTTCGCTGGAATAATCTGCAAATAAAATTATGCTAATTTTTCAGGCAATATAGGCAGTGATGCTCTCTGGATTTGTAGCTGCTAATATTTAAAAGAAAATAGACTCCACTCTGAGAAGTCATTTCAAGGCTGTTATCTGAGAATTTTATTTTTTTTTAAAACAACTTACATCACATTCCTGATTATTGTTATTCATAGCTACTGCATCTTTTAATATTTTACTGCAATGTGAGCTCATATACAAATTCCACCCAATTGCCTACCGGTGGACACTCACCTGTTACAGACTAGTCTCCCAAACATTGCTACCTCTGAACACAGTGTAAATGTTCCCAACATCACATCATCAGCACAGAAAAACACACATTATGGACACTTTGATTTCTGATTTCGATACAGACAGCTGGGACAAGTCAATATCATGGGATTGCTGAGTTATGCATGAGGTGACTCAGTCTATATTAGGAAAAAAATCCGCTACTGGCTCATCTTTAGTCAATATGCCTCTTGGATCCTCTTCATCTGGATTCATGTACTCAGCCTTGGCATCCCATTCCCCATCCTCTGCCTGGCTTTTCTCCTTCATCCATTAGATCTGGATACAAAAGCAGTTTTCCTCATGCTGCATGCCATCAGCTCACAGGCCATCCTGGGAATGAATAGCCCCAGAGTGGAGTTTGCATCTGCACTGGCAGTCGAGTTTTCTCAATCAACACCTGAGACTGTTTGTGAGTCATATTATATGATTGTTGTTCTGGGGTATATGGCTGAGCATACGGAATGAGCTGATCAGATTTCAGAAGATAGACACTGTTTGCTTTAAAAAATAGTAAAAATATCCTTCCGCTTCATATACATCCATGAAATATGGATACAAAATGTGCTGTGCTATCTCCTCCTGACTAAATTATACTTCTGTGATTTATGGAATCAAAAACCTCTGCAACACGAGGCAACATGACTCACAAATCAGTCACTTCAGTGCACATACTCAGGGGAAAACAGAAACTCCACCACATGCTACCAACTCACAGATTCATTCACTCTCACCTTTTTACAGTAACATTTAAACCACTCCAAAGGCATGCTGGCCAACAAGGCTTAAAGGAGGAATCAGTAGTAGACAGAAGGTTATATCAGCCCCTTCAGGCACTGCCTTTACAGGCCAACTGTATAATCCCGAGAGAGTTATGTCTTATACTTGCATTGGAAGCTCTTCAGGTCGGGGACTTTTTATTCCTTGGTTGTACAGCACCTACCACAATGGGGCCCTGCTCCATTACTGGGGCTCATAGGCACTATCCCAATACAAATAATAATAAGATATGTGGTTAGAACACGGTTGGAGCAAATGTCGACATGTAACACAAGCAATCAAAATGGCAAAGGCCTGAAAGGGTTAAAAGCTGGGTTTTGTGGTGCACGGTGCCGCAATTTACAAATTGGACTAGATTTTAACTGTTGTTGACCCGTTGCCAAGTGGGAGCAGATGATGTGTTCTTACGGGTCAGTTTCCCATTTGGAGGTGAAATAGTATGTGCAGAGTCAGGGTATTTTCTTATTGGGATTTGTTTGTTTGTAAAATGTGCACAAGCCGTGCTTCCTCCAACAAAGGCAGCTACAAACTGCACATGAACAGCTCCATTTTGCAGACATCTCAACCACAGCACCTCGGGGACCAAAGAGCAGCTGTCTTGGTCCCTTTGCCTCTTGGACCCTCACTCCAATCTAGTTGCTTAACACACTGCTCCCTCTTCCTGCTCCAGACCTTGACCTGAGAAACCCCCAAGCTTGGAACTCCTCACCTGGGGCAACACAACCTTGAAAGATGAACCTGAGTGTCAACCTTTCTTTAGTGAAGCTATTTTACCTACAAAGTAACCTTGAAAACTGTACTAACAGCTAACGGTGAATGCTTTGACCCAGACAGTCTCTTTAAGGTGATCGGGATAGTTATATGTCAGTGACTTACAATGTGCAAGTCATTGACAGCTAGCACTTAACCATAACCCTGTACAGAAAGGATGGTTCCTCATGCTGTGAATTTAAATAAACTATTTTAAATAATGAATTATATAAAACACATTATATCATATGTAACTTTAGAGACAACATCAGTCTTTTGCAGGGTTTGAATCCTGAACTTTCATATCCCTAGCAGAGGCACTGCCTCTTGTACTGAAATAGTGACTGTTATCTAAGAACATAAGAACGGCCATACTAGGTCAGACCAAGGGTCCATCTATCCCAGTATCCTGACTTCCAACAGTGGCCAATTCCAGATGCCCCAGAGGGAATGAACAGAACAGGTAATCATCAAGTCCCAGTCCCAGCTTCTGGCAAACAGAGGCTAAGAACACCATCCCTGCTCATCCTGGCTAATAGCCATTGATGGACCTATCCTCCATGAAATTATCTAGTTCTTTTTTGAACCCTGTTATAGTCGTGGCCTTCACAACACCCTCTGGCAAGGAGTTCCACAGGTTGACTGTGCGTTTTGTGAAAAAATACTTCCTTTTGTTTGTTTTAAACCTGCTGCCTATTAATTTCATTTGGTGACCCCTAGTTTGTGGGTTATGAGACGGAGTAAATAACACTTCCTTATTTAGTTTCTCCAAATGAGTCATGATTTTATAGACCTCAATCATATCCCCATTTAGTCATCTCTTTTCCAAGCTGAATAGTCACAGTCTTATTAATCTCTCCTCATATGGAAGCTGTTTCATACCCCAAATCATTTTTGTTGCCCTTTTCTGAACCTTTTCCAATTCCAATATATCTTTTTTGAGATGGGGCGACCACATCTGCACGCAGTATTCAAGATGCGGGCGTACCATGGATTTATAGAGAGGCAATATGATATTTTCTGTCTTATCTATCTCTTTCTTAATGATTCCCAACATTCTGTTCGCTTTTTTGACTGCCACTGCACATTGAGTGGATGTTTTCAGAGAACTATCCACAATGACTCCAAGATCTCTTTCTTGAGTGGTAACAGCTAATTGTATAGGTGGGATTATGTTTTCCAATGTGCATTACTTTGCATTGCATTTATCAACATTATCAAGATCAGCATTTCTCAAGTGCGGCCACCAGGGACTTTTCTTGCAGCCACAGCCTCCTGGGTGGTGATGGGGGGGCGGAGGGCAAAGCACCAGACCGCTCCCCCAGGACCACCAGCAGTGGTTGGGCCCTGGCCACCTCTGGAGACACACAAGCTGGAGGAGCAGGCAGCCAATGAGTTCCCCACCTTCCCAGGGTTGGTGGGATCAGGCTTCAGCCTTTGGGGGGCAGGTGGCAGGCTCCAGCCACGGGGCTTCAGGCTCTGTTCCCTGGCCTTACAGTGGTGGGCTCTGGCCCCAAGGTCACCCCCACACTCCAGTCCCCCTGGTCCCCACTGCCTCCATATCCACTTCCCCATCCAGGGCTTAATTTGTCCCCAGGCTTGCTGGGGCTGAGTAAGTCTGCTGAGAAAAATGATACTTGTATTTTTGTTAATATCACTTTTCATAGCAGACTTAGTAACTAGCACGTCTTTTTAAAAAAGCAACAGACATAAGAAAAAAGACAAGAACGCACAAAGAATCTTATTTGTGTTTCTATTCTGTTTAGGTCCAGTAAAGAATAGACAAGTGTACATTATTTTTATTATTGAGTCTGGGAAAAAAAGCTATATAAATAAATGACAATGATTTGGACATGTCTATGTGCATATTTATTTGTTTTTCCTAACGTTAATTAAATATTTTTGGAAAAAATACCAGAGCGGCCACCAGCAAGAGATGGTGGCTGCACTCTGAGGCCACCAAAAAATTGTGAGAACCCCTGATCTAGATGGGCCAGTCACTAGATCAGAATTGGCAGTGCAGTGGAGGAGGCAACCTGACTCAGCTGCAATGCAGACTGCCCTGCAAAATCCAGTACACTGGAGAGCTCTTCCTGCAGATTTGACCTGGTAATTTTCAAGCTAGTTTTAATAGTCAAAATTATAAGAGTCTGGGGTCTAAAAATAGGGTTGTGACATGAAGTATGGAGACACTGTTATCTGTCTCTAATCATGATAGTAGTCTGTTCTATGTACTGTATTACTTTCTTGCAGAATAAGATTTAGGTCTTGGCTACACTTGCAAGTTACAGCGCAATAAAGCCGCCCACAGCGCTGTAACTCACTCCCCGTCCACACTGGCAAGGCACGTACAGGGCTGTATCTCCGCGGATACAGCGCTGCTTATACTCCACCTCCCCGAGAGGAATAAAGAGTATTGCGCTGCTGCGCTGCGGCGCCAGTGTGGCCGCCCAATGCGCTCTGATTGGCCTCCAGAAGTATTCGGCAGTATCCCACAATGCCTGTTCTAGCCACTCTGGTCATCAGTTCGAACTCTACTGCCCTGGCCTCAGGTGACCAACCGTCAGACCCACCCTTTATATTCCCCGGGAATTTTAAAAATCCCCTTCCTGTTTGCTCAGCCAGCCAGGTGTGGAGTGCTATCAGCGAATCTTTCCAGGTGACCATGCCTCCACGCGCCAGGCGAGCCCCAGCATGGAGCAATGGCGAGTTGCTGGACCTCATCAGTGTTTGGGGGGAGGAAGCTGTCCAGTCCCAGCTGCGCTCCAGCCGTAGGAATTATGATACATTCGGGCAGATATCAAGGGCCATGATGGAAAGGGGCCATGACCGGGATGCTCTGCAGTGCAGGATTAAAGTGAAGGAGCTGCGGAATGCCTACCGCAAAGCCCGCGAGGCAAATGGCTGCTTGGGTGTTCCCCCCATGACCTGCCAATTCTACAAAGAGCTGGACGCGATACTTGGGGTGACCCCACCTCCATACCAAGCACCACCATAGACACTTCAGAGCGGGGAGAGGAGGAGATGGAGGATGAGGATGAGGAGGAAAGCGGGAGTGAGGGTGTTGGGGCGGTGGGAGACACCCCGGAATCCCTGGAAGCATGCAGCCAGGAGCTCTTCTCGAGCCAGGAGGAAGGTAGCCAGTCGCAGCGGCCGGTACTTGGTGGAGGACAAACAGAAGAGCGGGTTCCCGGTAAGCTGCTTTTTTGGGGGGGAAGGAAGTTTTTCGGGAGAGGAGGGTTAGGGCTGCATGCATGCCTAGATGCGGAATAGCGCTTAGATGTGGTCTATCACATCGCGGTAATCGTCCTCGGTAATCTCTTCAAAAGTCTCATCCAGAATGTGGGCAATGCGCTTGCGCAGGTTTCTTGGGTGAGCCAAGTCCTTGTCCCAGTCAGGCTAACGTGTCCACGCCACTGTGCCGCAAGGGGCGGGGGGACCATTGCTGCACACAGGAAAGCTGCATATGGGCCAGGGCGGAAGCCGCATTGCAGTAGAAGACCCTCCCTTGCTTCCCAGGTCACCCTCAGCAGTGAGATATCTTCCAGGATGGACTCCTGTGGAAAATGTTGGGACAGTGTTCAGTGTAGGTGCCCCCTGCAGCTGTTGGCTCTCCCCAAGGCACAGAAACCCAGAGGACAGTACAGCCCAGAAACAATCAGTCCCCCTTACTCACCATTTTGGGGCTCCCGTGGGTTATGTCCGTTCTCTTTGGGACGGGAAAATTATGCTATTGTGTAGACTGTGTGCGCCCTCCTTAAGTGCGGGGGAATCATTACTCTGTCTGGTATAAACAACGCTGCCTCTGTTAAGTGTTGCATTTTGCCTTTACAGATGCAACCTTGAGATCTCAGCCATCCGTGTTTTCACTGGCTCAGAGACTGCAAAGACTCTGGAAGAGACCGCAGAAAAGCAAAAAAGACATGCTGCACAAAGTGATGCATCAATCTCTTACAGAGAATCAAAAAGTGCAGGAGTGGAGGGAGAGCGAAAGCAGGACCCGCAAGGAAAACGCAGCGCACCGGAAGCAAAGCACGGATCGGCTGATAAGCATCATGGAGCGCCAAGCAGACTCTATCCAGGTGCTCGTAGCCATGCAGGCGGAGCACTACCGCGCCCGCCCCACCCCACAGCCCTTGTCCCAAAACTCTTTCCCTTTTGCCCCCATGTCACCTCCAACCCACTTTCCCCAACATCCGGGTTCTTACTGCCACCAGCTGCCTCCAACACCTGTATCTTCACCAACCAGCCCTGAGAACTACGACCCTTATCCTCTGCACTCAACCCCCATCACCATGCAGTATAGCCATCCTGAAGTGCAGCACTCATTGCACAGCACTCCAGACAGGACATACACAAATCTGTGATTGTACCGTTCCCCACCCCACCCCCTTGCCCTTTCTGATTCCCAAACAGTTGTGTTTCTTTCAATAAATGAATTTTCTTTTCAATAAATGGATATTTTGGTTTTGAAAACATTCTTTATTATTGCATAAAGCAAAAGATACCTTAGCCCAGGAAACAGGCACTGCAAATCAGCGTAGCAAACACAGATTCCTACTAACATTGTAACCACAGGGCACCAGACATCACTGCTGGTTTTCAGCCTCAAATTGCTCCCTCAAGGCATCCTTAATCCTTGCAGCCCCGTGCTGGGCCCCTCTAATAGCCCTGATCTCTGGCTGTGCAAATTCAGCCTCCAGGTGTTGAATATCGGAGGTCCATGCCTGACTGAATCTTTCACCCTTCCCTTCACAAATATTATGGAGGGTACAGCATGCGGATATAACCGCGGGGATGCTGTTTTCGGCCAAGTCCAGCTTCCCATACAGAGATCGCCAGCGGCCCTTTAAACGGCCAAAAGCACACTCCACAGTCATTCGGCACTGGCTCAGCCTGTAGTTGAACCGTTCCTTGCTACTGTCAAGGCACCCTGTGTAGGGTTTCATGAGCCACGGCATTAACGGGTAAGCGGGGTCTCCAAGGATCACAATGGGCATTTCGACTTCCCCTACTGTGATCTTCCTATCGGGGAAAAAAGTCCCGGCCTCCAGCTTCCTGAACACGCCAGTGTTCCGAAAGATGCGTGCATCATGCACCTTTCCGGGCCAGCCTGTGTTAATGTCAATGAAACGCCCACGGTGATCCACAAGCGCCTGGAGAACCATAGAGGAATACCCCTTCCAATTAACGTACTCGGATGCTAGGTGGGGTGGTGCCAGAATAGGAATATGCGTCCCATCTATTGCCCCTCCACAGTTAGGGAAACCCATTTGTGCAAAGCAATCCACAATGTCCTGCACTTTACCCGGAGTCACGGTTCTTCTGAGCAGGATGCGATTAATGGCCCTGCAAACTTGCATCAACACGATTCCAACGGTCGACTTTCCCACTCCAAACTGGTTCGCGACCGATCGGTAGCTGTCTGGAGTTGCCAGCTTCCAGATTGCAATAGCCACCCGCTTCTCCACCGGCAGGGCAGCTCTCAATCTCATGTCCTTGCGCCGCAGGGTGGGGGCGAGCTCCTCACACAGTCCCATGAAAGTGGCTTTTCTCATCCGAAAGTTCTGCAGCCACTGCTCGTCATCCCAGACTTGCAGGACGATGTGATCCCACCACTCAGTGCTTGTTTCCCGAGCCCAGAAGTGGCGTTCCACGGTGCTGAGCATGTCCATGAATGCCACAAGCAATTTCGTGTTGTACGCATTACGCAACTGGCTATCATCGTCGGACTCCTCACTGTCACTTTGGATCCTAAGGAATAGCTCGACTGCTAAACGTGACATGCTGGCGAGACTCGTCAGCATACTCCTCAGCAGTTCGAGCTCCATTTCCCGCAGACCGAAATGGAACACACAGATCGCGCTGCACAGAAACCGTTGAAAGATGGTGCCAAATGGCGCCACATGTGGATGGAAACACAGGGATTGCTGGGATGTGAAGCGATGCATCACGGGGCATTGGGACAGGACCCAGAATGCCCCGCACCCCCGCCCCCTTCCCACAAGCCACGGCGCCAGAATGGGAAGAAGTGCTCTGTGGGATAGCTGTCCATAATGCACCGCTCCCAATGCCGCTGCAAGTGCCACAAATGTGGCCACGACAGTGGGCTGTCAGCTGTCAGTGTGGACAGACTGCAGCGCTGTCCCTATTCAGCTGTACGAAGGCAGGTTTAACTCACAGCGCTGTACATCTGCAAGTGTAGCCAAGCCCTTATCTTGTGTTAAGCCAGGCTGAGTTGCAGGACCGTGAGGTCCTGTAGACAAGAAAATAATAATCTTCTGGGAAATTTCCTTTGTACCAAGAAACCTTTTGAACATCCCAGAAGCACTGTAGCTAGTAGGGGGAAAATGTATTTTTATAGGTTTCACCCCCACTCTGAACTTTAGGGTACAGATGTGGGGAGCTGCATGAGAACTCCTAAGCTTAATTACCAGCTTAGATCAGTATGCTGCCACCACCCAAATATTTGAGTCATTTGGGAAACTCTGTCTTCTCCCCCAGAATCTTTCCCTCCCAAGTACTATAACCCTTCCCTGGGTAGTCTTGAGAGCCTCCTCCACCAATTCCCTGGTGAACACGTATCCAAACCCTTGGATCTTAAAACAAGGAGAAATTAACCATTCCCCCTCCTTTCCCCCCACCAATTCCTGGTGAGTCCAGATTCAACCCCCTTGGATCTTAAAACAAGGAAAAATTAATCAGGTTCTTAAAAAGAAGGCTTTTAATTAAAGAAAAGAAAGGTAAAAGAAAAACCTCTGGGAGAGCATACAAGCTACTCTCACAGACAACAGATTTAAAACACAGAGGATGTTCCCCTGGGCAAAAACCTTAGTTACCAAAGAATACCCAATTTGATTATCCCCCTAATGCCAAGACAAGTTACAAAGAAAATAAACATAAACCTAATTCCTTCACTAATACTCACTCCCCTGTTTGATTCCTGATTCCTTTTTCTCTCTGGCCAGTACTGAAACTGACTAAAACAAAGGAACTTCCCTCCTTCCTTTTGAAACATCTTGTCCCCCCATTGGTTCCTCTGGTCAGGTGTCCACTAGGCTAGGTGAACTTCTTAACCCTTTACAGGTAAAAGAGGCATTAACCCTTAACTGTCTGTTTATGACAGTTATACTTGGGAAAGCTTTAAAATATGCATAAACAGTAGTTTAAAAGCTGTATATTTTCTATAAGGGTTAACATAAGGGATTTGATTATAACCTCAGTAAAAAGAGCTGCTACTTCATCCTAAAATATGAGAATGAACATAATGAGGGAGCTTTTAATGAAAGCTGTTGTTTAAATATGATATGCTAAATGTTTTGTAACAAGTAATTGTTGGGTTTTTTTAATTGGCTGTATTGTTTAGAAAGTAGAAACTACATTTTAAGACGAGACCATAGTTAGCTAAACCACTGGAGAGGTAGTTTTTAAAAATGTTCTTCAGAGTGGGATTTTTATGTATTTGTCAGAGAGAAAATGACTAAAACAAGGCATATATCAGGCCTCTATGGTTGTACATAGAGCTTTGGAGTAGGTTGTTATGTGCGTATCTTAAAGCTAAGCAAGTACAGCGTGTATGTAACGTTAGAGTTTGTGGCATAATGCATTGTATTCCACAGAATGTTGATGAAGCGAATAATTTTATGAGCATTAATGACCCCTACGGTTATAAAAGGTACAACAAGATTAAAAGGGTAATCACATCTCACAGAAAAGTGTATGCTGAAGACCTCTGTGACAGCAGAAAATGTTTCCAACCCCAACATGTGGTATTGCACAACTACAGAATGAGTAGGTCTGTGTGAACCATTCAGAGTAAATACTGCATTCTTATTCTGAATCATCTTTAATGCATTAGCGTCTAGAGGCTTCAGCCAGGTCAGGGCCTCATGTACAAACATACAGTAAATGACAGTCCCTGCCTCAAAGCGTTTAGGGACTGAAATCAATGGAAGTTAGGTGTTTTTTAAAATCCTACTAGGTACCTATCTGCCTGAGTACATTTAAAAATCTGGTTGATGGAAACTAAAATAATTGAACTGAATTCAATTAATTATGCTCTTTTCTCTATGCACATTATGTACAGACAGAATTTGAGCCTTATTCACTGCTGTGTAAACCAGTTTTATGTCTATATAAACTCCACTGACTTCAAAGAAAAATGTACTGGTGAATCAGGGCTATTGTTTCTAGTTCACCAAGCAAACTTAAGGTTTATAGCTGCTGTACGCTGCCACTAGATGGCAACAAATGAAACCCTATGGGAGATCTACATTTTTAGCAAGGTGCAGCAGTACATACTCCTGTTTGCCAGCATACTGTGGTAACAAATTTTACTTTAGAACCACACAGGTGACTCCATATTGCATAATTTTGTTGTATATGCTGCTACATGAATAGAACAGCTTGGATTTCTCCTGCATTTATATATGCAGTATAGAGTTTACTCTTCAAATGAAAATGGGTACATGAGGGGGAGGGAGGTGGACTAAAACAACAATAAACATGATCATGAGCCCTCTGGGATGCTGCCCATGCTGACTTCCAACTGTTGTTCTGAGCATTATCAAATCAGAGGGAAAGTGTGCTAAGGGGAATGAATCAGTGTGTGGAAAACTGGGGGCAGTATTACACATATTTTGATCCTATGGCAATGAATTATTTAGGCTTAAGACTGGAAAATGACCTTTCTGCATAAATTCACTAACAGTGCAAGGCAATAATCTCAAAACCAAAGACTATTTAATGTCCTAGTTCGTTACCTCAGTAAGTGAAGTCTGTGTGGATGCAAACATCAACAGTAAGGCCATGAAGTAAGAATGTACTATTTTTTTTAATAAGGTAGATCCTATTGTACATGACTGTCTTTGCCCTGCATATGGAGGACAAAGGAGAAAAGGGGCCAGCAAAGGCAGGAAAATGTAGGGCGTGAAATAGTTTATTTGTTTTTAGAACTTGGCTTTGCCATTTCATGTAGGGTTGTTCTTTCCTGCAATGGCTGTATTGAAAATACAGTGAATACTGTGGGCCAAATCCTCCAAAACTAGCACTTTTGGACACTTAGCACCTGTATTTGCAAATGACACAATTTACACATGGAAACAGTATTTGGACAAATGAGTGTTGCACATGCAATTTCTCTCACCTTCAAGGACAGATGTTAGATTCTATCAAATGTGTCCGTAAGCACTGGGACTTCACAAAAGTGCACGTGAAAGCCAGGATGAGGCCCCTCTGGAAATGTGATCTTGCATGCTTTGTATTCATATACAAGTGGGAATTAATGTATCATATGAGGCACTTTTGCTTTTCAGTTTCATATTCTCCAATTGTTTGGTTCTATGAATGTATTTGGTGATGAGGGACGGCTGATCCTGCTTCTCGTTTGCCATTGGATGGGAGACAGGACCTTGTGTGCATGAACGATTGTATGTTATTGCAAATTTACTACACTGATAGCTGTATAATAGGCATCAAAGGGCAGATCCTGCCTGACCTGTACATAGGAGGACAGGGGAAAGGCAGGGACTAAGGAAGGGCAAGGTAGGATTTTTGTAAAGGGACTTCTCACTGCAACAAAAATTACACTTTACTCACAGGACTGTAGGCTGGGAAAGTCACTGCTTTATTCAACTGCATCACAAACAAACTGCATGTGCCGGGGAGACAACTGCCACTGACAAGCAGGAAGTAAGGAGAACTGGAGCATGGCTCCATCTCATAGTCTGGGTAGTGCAGTCAAGCCCATGGAGACCCGTTTACTACTCAATTCCAGTTGCAACACTGAAGGGAGCACAGGGATGCTCCCTCCCTACTCTCTGAGGTGCAAAGAGGAACCCAGTGGACGTGAAGTGGGGAGGAGACAGATCCATGGCTCCACACTCCTTCACAACGTTCTGGCCAGCAAAGGTGCAGGGTGGAGTCTGCTGTGCCCATTGAAGAAGCGGAGCAGTGTGTGTGCTGCCCCTGTGTACTGGAGGCATTCTGTCTCCTGGAGCCGTGATGTGGCTCTGCACTGCCCTTACTGTGAGCTATGTGCAGTAGGCACAAACTAGTCCCAAGTGAAGACAAGCACTCTGGTGTTTTCACTCTGAGTTGGCTTTTTTAAGGACAATATCCATCATTCAGATTGTTCTTGTTAGATGGACCCTTATAGTTAGAGTATAAAATGAGGATTTAGTAAGATTACATAGGTGACACCCTAGACAGTAAAAAGTGAAAGTTACATCAGGATCATTTTTAAACATGCAATAAGTGCACCTTTAATTGAATCCATCTTCAGTGGGGATGCGTCTGACCCTGGACGGATGATGCAATCTTGAACTTGCAGAAATCAGGCATGTAACGGCACATAAGGCCTCGTCTGGAGTACTGTGTCCAGTTCTGGGCACCACACTTCGGGAAAGATACAGATAAATTGGAGAAAATCCAGAGGAAAGCAACAAAAATGATTAAAGGTCTAGAAAACATGACCTACGAGAAAAGATTGAAACATTTTGGATGATTTAGTCTGGAGAACAGAAGACTGAGGGGAGACATAATGGTCTTCAAATATGTAAAAGATTGTTCTAAAGAGGAGGGTGATAAATTGTTGTCCTTATCCATTGAGAACAGGCAAGAATCAATGGGCTTCAGTTACAAGAAGGGAGATTTAGGTTAGACATTAGGAACAACTTCCTAACTTTAAGGGTAGTTAAGCACTGGAACAAATTACCGAGGGACACTCCACCATCACTGGAGGTGTTTAAGAACAGCTTAGAAAAACACCAGTCAGGATGGTCTAGGTCAGAGGTGGGCAAACTACAGCCTGCGGGCCACATCCGGCCCGTGGGACCGTCCTGCCTGGCCCTTGAGCTCCCGGCCCCTCCCCCACTGGCCCCCCTGCCCCGCAGTCACGCTGCCGCGTGGGCAGCACTCTGGGCAGCGGGGTTGCGTACTCCTGCCGAGCAGCACAGCAGCATGTCTAGCTCTGGCCGGGCAGTGCGGCTGCCAGACATGCTGCTCTGAGCAGCATGGTAAGGGGGCCAGGGCCAGGGGATTGGATAAGGGGCGGGGGGTCCCGGGGGTAGTCAGGAGACAGGGAGCAGGGGGCGGTTGGATGGGGCGGAGGTTCTGGGGGGCGGTCAGGAGATGGGGAATGTGTGTGGGGGGGTTGCATAAGCATGGGAGTCTCAGGGGGCGGGAGTGTGAATAGGGGTCAGGGGACGGGGAACAGGGCGGATTGGATAGGCATGGTGTCCCGGGGGGCCTGTCAGGGGGCAAGGGTGTGGATAGGGGTCAGGGCAGTCAGGGGACTGGGAGCAGGGGGGTTGGATGGGGGTGGGGTCCCGGAAGGGGGCGGTTAGGGGCAGGTGATCCCGGGAGGGGGCGGTTATGGGACAAGGAGCGAGGGGTGTTGGATGGGTCGGGGGTTTTGAGGGGGGGCAGTCAGGAGGTGGGAAGTGGGAGGGGTCGGATAGGGGACAGGGGACAGGCTGTTTGGGGAGGCACAGCCTTCACTACCCGGCTCTCCATACAGTTTTGCAACCCCAATGTGGCCTTCGGGCCAAAAAGTTTGCCCACCCCGGTCTAGGTAATACTTAGTCCTGCCTAGATGACCTATCAAGGAGACTGGACTAGATGACCTATCAAGGTCCCTTCTAGTCCTACATGTCTATGTTTCTATGATGTAAGTAAGTCACTGATGCAAAAGTGATCAGAATACAGCTCTTAATGGTGATGTTGCCTATATGTAAGTCTCTGAATCTATTTGCTTAGAAATGTCTTATAGACCTTATAAAGAAAGTAATTTAGTTCTTCAGCGTTTGACATATTTAGAAATGCAAAGGTCTCTCTCTGTGTTTCTAAAGGCCTGTCAAGTTTAGATTGTATTAAGTGTCAGATAAAATATTCAGTGAAATGGTCTAAGCTTTCACCTTGCTTACCCTTTATTACCTTAATATTCTGATGTCATCCCTCCTGTGTTTATTTTTCATTTCCTTTTAAGTCAAGAACAATCATTCCTGCGGCTTTGAGGGTGGTTACAACAACATTTGAATGTAGTTTTCACCCACTCACATGTGGTGTTCTGCTCTTGCTAAGCACAAATGGATGTTCCTCTCATCATTTTACTCAGAGTCTCTTTAATATCTTGTGTGGGTACAGTACATGAATAAATTGTTCTGCATGCAGTGTAGTTGTAGCCGTGTTGGTCCCAGGATATTAGTGAGACATGGTGGCCGAGGTAATATCTTTTATTGGGCCAACTTCTGTTGGTGGGAGAGACAAGCTTTCAAGCCACACAGAGCTCTTCTTCATACCTTTCCCAGACCTGAAGATGAGCAATATGTGGCTCAAAAGTTCATCTCTCTGACCAACAGAATAAAAGATATTACCTCACCCATCTTGTCTCTCTAATATCGTTTTGTGTTCTAAAACGATATGCAAGCTCTGAAAATGCCACCTTTTCCACCACCAATCCCCAAAAACTGTGGGATGGAGTTTGAAGTGTTAGTGCACTGACAGGTCAGTTAGTCAATTCCTCATTACCAATTTTCTTCCATATGGTGTTATAAGTAATTCCCCATGCTGAGAAATCATCAGCAATATCAGTGATTCTCCAAGGTTCTATGACGAGGGAAAGTATGATGACAAGCTATCATCTTGCATCACCATTATCCATTCAGATGGTTTTTAAACAGCATATTTTTACACATCGCCTGCTCTACCAGCCTAGGGCTGGCTTGTAACTTTGCAATCTGCCTTGAGTAATGGGCAGTGGTAGAAGTTGCCCCACCTCTGGAGCAGTCCAGAGAATGAATCGTGACTCAGTCTCATTTCTTCTACTGCTCCCTGCTTGGTCTGAGAGGGGAGTAAGTTATTTAGTCCCTTGTCGTGGAGTACCTTACTCCTTGCCATACACCAGGCTGGCTGTTCTGACTAGTGGGACAGAGACAGGAGCTCCTCCCACTCCTCACCCCCTCGTTCTTGCCCACTCATAGAAGGAGTGCCAGAGGAGCACCATTCCTCTCCCCAGTAATCAAAGCAGTCCTTAGTCAGCCATGTAAGAGAGGCTTTATCTCCCGTACAGCCAAGTAAAGGCTGTGTCAATCTAGCCTGTAGGTCCAGTCCTGCAGTCTTTCAAGAGCAACACTTCTGAACAATTCAGGAGAGAAGGTAAGGAAGGTACTCTATCCAACTGAACCTGCAGGAGGGATTTGGGTAATAGAATGGAATTGCTTGAGTTGGAGTTTAGCCAGGACATCACAGTTCAATGTTGTATTATTTTTATGAACGTTTTTACAGATTCAGACAATGACAATGGGAAATTTTTTAAAAATTCTACAATGGCCATGGGATACACTGGGAATTATGCCAATAGAGTTATGCCAGCAGGAGTCCATGGGTTACCCATGCAGGGAATTTGGCCCACTGTCTATTTAAATACAAGAGAATCCAGAAACTTCTATTGAGGGACAGAATGCAATTAGAGGGAGCAATTAAATATTATCTGTTCTACAGCCAGCTGGAAATTGTCTTTGATAGCAGAATCCATCAGTGTTGATAAATGAAACATACTGGGGAGAAGATGAAATAAACAAAAATCTACTATTGTGTTTACTGGGGCAACTAGATGCATTTCAAAGCATTTTAGCATTTAGCTTAGTTCACTTGAAGCACATACATACCATTGTGATTCAAGCTAAATCATCTCTACTGCTGACATAGCAATTGGAACAAGGTCTTCCCAAGGCCTTGACTGATATGCCCTTTGTCATGTGGTTGCTCTATATACTCTACCCTGAGGACAGAACCCATTTGTTTTGAATTCCATGTGGATTTTCCATCACTCTTTGCAATTTATTTTCTATCTGTTGAGCATCTTGTTCTGCGCCCATCAGTGTGGCATCTTGCTCTGTGCCCATCAGTGTAGTAGCTGACCATATTGCTACCCATCTGAGCCATGGTGCCCATCTTTCTATTCTCTACTAAACATGTCCCAACAAATCGGATCAGTAAATGTCACTAGACTCTAGAGAAAGACCTTCACAAAAACCCTGGGGTAAAGACCCTTGAACTTGATGAGTTCGCTATTAGAATCTAGATCTGAATTTTGTGACCTGAACCCATCTCTCTTATGTTACAAAAACAGGCATTCCCTCTGGGTCTATTATAAATGTCTTCCTAGCTGTTATTACCTTCAGATTCTTTTTGAAAAATGACATTCCTTTTTTTAATTCTCATCTTGCCAACTGCATTTAAGAAGATAAAAATATAAAACAAACCTTTGCTTCAGTAGTAGTGAGCTACCCCATTTTTCATATCTCCTTTTTTTTTAAATAACACACTTTCACCCAGGCATATGATTAGAAAAATAACTCAGCTTGCTAGGACCAGTTGGGTGCGGAGCTGAGCTTTCCCAAGTTTATGACCGTGTTCATTTACCCCATAATAAAGATGTCCTTGTTTTTACACCGTCCCAGAGTGCTTGTGAGTGGGGAAGTTCTGCCTCTTAAGGACACTTAGGGAAGCTGCATTAAGTTTTCCAAGTTTCCGGGTAGGGGCTTGAGCTGGTTTGGCTCTGTCACATTAGCTTCCTTGTACATATAATTTACTACCGGAAATTGCAGATAATCTAAAAAGAACAGGAGTACTTGTGGCACCTTAGAGTCTAACAAATTTATTTGAANTTTATTCTTTTGCAAAGAGACTGTCCGGTTTGGCCAATGTACATGTCAGAGGGGCATTGCTGGCACATGATGGCATATATCACATTGGTAGATGTGCAGGTGAACGAGCCCGATGGCATGGCTGATGTGATTAGGTCCTGTGATGGTGTCACTTGAATAGATATGTGGACAGAGTTGGCAGCGGGGTTTGTTGCAAGGGTAGGTTCCTGGGTTAGTGTTTTTGTTGTATGGTGTGTGGTTGTTGGTGAGTATTTGCTTCAGATTGTGGGCTGTCTGTAAGCAAGGACAGGTCTGTCTCCCAAGATCTGTGAGAGTGAGGGATCATCTTTCAGGATAGGTTGTAGATCTAAAGAGACTCTCAAGACTAAAGAGACCCAGGGTAATTGACTCATAATGAGCATTAAGCAAGACATTTAGAATATATGACTTCAGGTAAACTTAGTTAAGTAATGGCCTGCATCATGTTTGAAAATGGACCTTGAATTTCCTGAATTAGGTTTAAAATTGTCCCTGTCCTATTGTCCTCATTTCATTTCAATATTTCACTTTCCGCAAGATTCAAGGCAGATTTCCAGGCATAAAAAATGTACGATGACTTAAAGCAAAACCAAAGGAAACTGGAAAGGAGAGAAAGAGAGACAGATTTACTCTTTACAAATAAATAATACCTTGATATCCAATCAAAGACTAATACTACTATTGGCTGTTATATAGCACTTTCCATCCATCGGTCTCCCAGTGCTTTACAAAGAAAGGAAGTATCATTGTCCCCACTTCACAGAATTCCCGAGACATGAAGTGATTTGCTCAGGGTCACACAGCAGGCCAGGAGCAGATTCAAGAAATGAACCCACATCTCCTGAGTCCCAGTCCAGTGCCCTAGCCACCGAATTAAGGCAATTTGAATTAGTGGCTCAAAAGCGAGAGAGAAAACTTTATTCCAGCCTTCATACAGCTTCTTAACTGACAAGCAATGGCTGAAGAGTCTGACTAGAGCATTCTGGCTTGCTGGTGTACGTTACAAAGGCTTAAAGACTTTGAGTCCACTTTCGGCACCCTTACTCGCTCTGAGTAGTGCCTGCTCCATCATTAGTACAGTTAGAATAAATAGGACCATTTGTGGTGTGAGGTACTAGTTGGTGTTAATAATGGTGGCAGAGTCCAAGATTTTTCTGACGACGGACCCATTTAAAAGGCGGGGAGAAGCCAGGCAGGGCTATGAATCATTGTAAGCACCACTGCAGGTTGTTAAAAGCAAAATAGAGATGGTAGAAAGGAGGAATGGCTGGTGGTGATGAAAAGGATAAGGAATATTTGCTAGCAGTTATGGAATTTGGGATAGGGATAGGTGCTCATTCCAGGAACAAATCAGGATTTAAAGGGAGGAATCTTGGGGTCGGGGAAAGGGTTAGCCAATGGAACCATGATTATGCTTATTCACCGGCCAAATCCCTCACATAGGCAGAGCTCAATTTCCACAGAAGCTGCCACAGCCCTGAGGCTGCAGTGGCAGCTGCAGAGTGGCTCTTCTCAGACTTCACAGCACCTTTGGCCCTGTAAATAGTTGTTTTTCTTGAGCACTAACATATAGGTAATAAAAATATATGTTGGCTCCTGCAAACTAAATGAAAGATTATATCCGTTCTTTAGGGTTATTTTACAGTCACCTACTCAACATATTTATTGCCAGCCAGCTCGCCGACCATAGCTCATTAGAAATATACGACCATGATGTCGTGTCCTAGAGCACCACCGATGCTGAAGTTGTAAAAAAATGAGTTGATGATTTGATAGGAAAAGGGAATTTGCAATTCTAGATGTGACGACAGGGCCATAATTTCAGGAATCAAGTAAGCATTCCGAATGTGGAGAGTAAGTACCTGATCCTGCAAAGAGGCTGTCGCTTCCTGAGAAATACTAAGCCCCCTCAGCACTGAAATCCAGGGATGCTGAGTGCCTTCGGTTCCCATCAGAACTTAGCATGGTTGAGCCTTTAATTAGATGTACGCATGGAAACATAGTGATTTCCTCACTACTTTTGAGTCGAGCTGGATGAATAATTAACTTGTCAGTTTGCTGGATGTTCTGAAAAATCAAAATCAAAATTTGGTTTGGGTCGACCAGAACATTTCACTTGATCTGAAACAAAACATTTCATTTTGATTTGGGGCATTTTTAACTGATTTTTTTTTAATAGCAGCAAAAGAAATTTGGAAACGAAGGGCTAGATTCACAAGAGGACTTAGGTGCTATTCACAAAATGGGGGACGAAAAGGTGATGTCACCCTTATCCCAATAGCCCAGGGAACTCACATGGGATTCACTGGAGCAGGGATAGGTACCCAGGTGTCTTCTCTCCCAGGTGAGTGCCCTCACCACCAGCCTATAGAGTCAGTCTCATGCTGTCTCTCTCTCTTTGGCCCAGTGAATATTTAATTTATTTATATCAACTGGAACCGCTTCAGCAGGAGAGGTTGAGAGAAACCCACCCCAGAATACCCAGTAGCCTGGCTGGTAGGGTATTCACCTTGGGAACAGTACAGGACATGGGTTGGAGTCCCTGCTCCAGCGCAAGGATTCAAACCTGGGTTGCCCACATCCTAGGTAAGTGTCCTGGCTGTTGGGCATAATGGGGGTGGGGGACATCACTACTTGCTCCTCCTCCTCACTTTTGTGACTGGTCCATGATTGGAGCTCAGAGGTGCTATTATAATTACAAATAATAAAAATCTCTGCAGAGAACCAGCAGCAGTCTATAGTTTTGACAAATTTGTTAGTACCAGTAGGTGCCTTTGACTGGTTTTGGTTTTATTAATTACTAAGTGCCAACTGTGTGCTTGGTGCATTACAAACAAATAAGAAGAAAGGGTTGGAGCCAAACCCACCACTGGGATTCACAGGCATGCTGACTTCAGTGGTGTTGCGCTCCATTAACCAAGTAGTGAATTAGTTAGTTGGCGTTTAGATTTATTTGTGACCACACATTTTGGAATCGCTAGATTCCTATCATGTTCACGTCTAATGTTCAGATTCACATCATTCAAAATGGGGGGCAAAATACGTGTTTTGTGGTCATGTAAAATCATTCTTTGCAGTGTTTGAGTTTTTTCCTCCTCTGAGGGAAAGGGTACAGAGGGGAATGGGAGACAAATAAATGGTAGGGTCTGTCCTGAATTAGCAACAACAAAATACAGAACGTAGGGCCCTCTTTGCAACTGCCTTGAAGGCAGCTTCAATCTATATGACAAACAGGCCAAACTGGAGATGGCCACATTACGTAAGGATGAACTACTGTTGAGCCTTTCCTCCAGTGAGCTAGTTGCAGACAGATTTTTTTCCATTCAACATTTACCATGCATGACTTTTATTTTTATTTGGTGTTTTTTCCTTTAATAACCATATTTAGGGACAAGCTCTGCTCTCAGTTGCATGCACAAGACTCCCACTGAATCTGATGGAAGTTGACTGTGCATATCTGAGGGCAGTGGGTACTGCTAGGAAATTTCCTCTGTGTAAAATGTTCACTTGACATTCAAGATTTGAAGGGTTCCCTTATATGGTCAGAAAGGAGACATTTCTGTTCTCCTTATCTGAAATCCACACAGAGTTGCACAGTTGGCCAAATGTCAGTGCACAAAGATTCTTTTTGCTGTTTGCTGCCTTTAGGGCGTCCATCCTGCTTCCTGACAAAGCTGCTTGGGCAAAAGACACATTAATCTATGTAAAAATTCAGGACACAGCAGCGGCTTGGGTGCATGAGGTACTGAGCACCCCCTTGTTAGCTCACTCAGCTTGCTCTACTGACCATGGCTAAACTAACAACCATTCTCTTGCGCAGAATTGTTTAATTCCACATCACCAGAGAAGCAGTGTTTCTTAGAGGTTAGAGGAAAATCCCAAGCATTAGAAGGCCTGGGTTTAGTGGCTTGAGTAGAACTAAAGGAACTAGTCCCCTCCCAGCAACTGAGAGGAAGGATGGCCAATTGATTAGGGCACTAACCTAACATTTGGGAAACCTGGTTCACGTTCCTGCTCCACTACAGTCTACCTGTGTGACCGTGGTTAAGTTACTTAGCCTCCCATCTGTAAAATTAGCATACTACTATTTCTCTACCTCACCGAGGGCATTAGGAGGATTATAAATCAAAGACTGTGAGGTGCTCAGATACTATGGTAATAGGGGTCTGAGACAAAATCAGACCTGGCAGTTCTGGAAGCATGATTGAAGGCCTTTCCATGGCCCCTTGGAGAGAGTGGAGGGGGAGATTAGAACTCAGTGGCTCCCAGCTCATCACTGGGGCTGGCCAGAACCTGGAATTTCTGCTCCGGGGAAAATTCTGAAATGGAACAAAAAACAAAATTTCAGCATTTCCCACAGACCCAGAATTTCAAAAGTTCATTTAGAAAAAGTCAAGGTGATATTTGTTTCGATCTTTTCAATGTATGCAGGGTAGTTGTAGCCATGTCGGTCCCAGGATGTAGGAGAGACAAGTTGGGAAAGGTAATATCATTTATTGGACCAACTTCTGCTGGTGAGAGAGCTCCGTGTGGCTCGAAAGCTCGTCTCTCTCACCAACAGAAATTGGTCCAGTAAAAGATATTACCTCCCCTACCTTATCTGTCTAATCTACCTTTTCAAAACATTTCCGAGGCTCCCTGAGCTGCCCAGAGTCCTGGCTGCCCATCAGCTGGGAAGCCCTTGGAGTCTTGACTCCTTGGCAGTCCACCTGGTGAGCTGTCCTGGAGCTTGGACCAAGGAAGGCAGGGGAGCCCTGACTGTGGGGCAATTTACCTGCTGGGATGCTCTGGAGCCAGGAGCATGGAAGCCCTGTCAGTCCAGGCTTCCAAAGAGCTGGGAGCCTGCAGGCTGTGGGACCCCAGGCTGCTAAAGAGCATCGAACTTGGGAGCCCCCTCTCCCAGGGCTGGATGGGCTGCACAGAAGGTGGGCAGGTGACCAGGCAGGAAACCTGCTTGGTTTCCATCAGAATTTTGGCAAAATGGACACATTCCAGCAGAACATTTCAATTTTGCTGAATCAGCATTTTGCAGCAGAAAAACATGCCCTCAGACAATTCCAACCAGCTGTACTCCTAGTTCTGTTGCCACACTAATGCACCATGCATCTGAGATACCAAGTGGTACCAAGTGGTACAATGGCAACTCACTTCTATTTTCTGTCTCACAGCAGAGATTTCACAGGCCATCATATGGACCAATGATGTTTTGCAAACAGTGGGCCACATGCAGTCCTGGTGTAACATTGCTGACTCCGATGGACTGGTGTGTCGTGAAACTCTAGGCACCACATTTTGGTTTTGTCTTCATTTCAGGTAGATAGAGCAAGTTTGGCCTTTATGCAGCTGTGCAGGGGAGTAAAATGGGCATGAGGCTCCACCCCAGCTATAGTGTGGCATGCCTGGATCACAAATCTGGGTGCAGGGGAGAGCAGCTTTTGTGGGGATGCTACTTGCCCCCCCCTCCAGGAGGCAGAGGAAGTAACATCCCCCTCAGTCTTCCCCTCAATGTGTTGGACAGCAGAGCTGAGCTGGTGCAAGGAGGAAGAAGTAAACTACAATCTATACAGGGCTGCAGTAATTTGCTCCCTCCCATAGGGCAGGGCAGCTACTCACGACCTCATATTCATAGCTGGGTCACAATCTAGCTCATGATGCATGTCTGTTGCAAAGGATATTACAAGTATCATGTTGCACTTGGTTTGCAAACCCTTTTGTCCTTTTTCACTCTAGCTCCTCGGATCATGTAAATCTTTGCAAGGCCTTGTCTACATTATGCGCTAAATGGGTGCCGCTGCGACTGATGCAGCGGCGTCGATTTAGCGGGTCTGGTGAAGACACAATAAGTCAACATGAGAGTGCTCTCCTGTTGACATAGCTTCCGCCTCTCATTGAGGTGGATTAATTATGTCAACGGGAGAGCGTCTCCCATTGACATAGCGCAGGGTAGATACTGCTTTAAGTCGCTGTAAGTTATATCTACTTAACTTGCGTAACTTAACTAGCGTAACTTACATCTACTTAGGCCTAGTCTACACTAATACTTTAAGTCATGCATAGTCAGAGTTTAAGGTTAGTAAAAACAGAGAGTTGAATGTAAGGCATCAGGTATTAAAAACGTGCTTCTGGAACGCATGCCATGACCCTGACTTTACCAACAGTGCCCCACAAACAGAACAAAACCACTCCCCCTATATGATGCTGCTCTAAACAGTACCGAGTGCCAGAAAGTAACCAATAGGCACACATGATCTTAGTTCCCTGAGAAGTAGAGCAGATCAAATAATATTCTTTATATGGCTTATTGGAGAAAGTGTGGTGTCTGTTGCTCAACCAATGAAGTAAATCATTGTTCATGTTATCTGACTCTCTCTATCCCAGGGTTGAACAGTGATTTATTGGAGGAATTTTCTGCATCAATAATTAAGTAAATATTCATGGATAATTATTTACACAATTCAACCACATCTACTGAGCGGATGCAACCTATGGAGAGGTTGCTCACACTGAGTCGCTCTTTCATCCACAGGTAGCACCACTGAAGTCAATGAGATTACTAGTCAATGTGAGTAAGGCTATCAGAATCTGACCCTCAGTCTTGATCTTGAACCTTAAAGACTGCATTAACTTCAAGGTCTTTGCATCAAATCCTAAATGGAGATCACACAGATGAATTAAGGGCCAGATTCTTATTTTAAATAATGATGTAAGGAACTGATGCTGCTAACCACTTGTGCATAAAGCCCCCATTGTAGCAAATGGAGGTTGATTCTGCAGTTCTCATTCAGCCAAACTCCCTCCAAAGTGAATGGGAGTTTTGCCTGAGTAAGGACTACAGGATTGGCCTCTCATCCTAACCAGGTCTGTTTGATATTTGTGGAGGTAACTTACCATCCTGCAATAGTTGCACTGGTCAGGAAACAGACTTTTTATAAACATCATATAAACTTCTCACCCTAGATTGGAGGGGACTTTTCTGCAAAGTGAAAATGAACAAGTATAAGTCACTGGTCAGGTGCTTGTTGTTAAAATCATTATGGCTTTATAGGAACATTTAATTCCTATTGAATAACTGAGTGTGAACGTTTTAACTGGCTCAGCAGATTTGATCAAAGATTCCTCTGAGCAAGGCTAAAGGACACCAATCCTCTTACAGTAGAAGCACAACTACAGGATGAATTGTAAAGCTGTAAACTTTTTATGAAATATTAACACACCATATGTTAACAGGCATATGCTGATCATCATTATAACAAGTGATAACAGAATACTGTACGTAAAAAAATAAATTGGTTCCTATTGTAATTATTTGAAACATTCAATAGTTACATTAAAAATACTTTCATAGAAATCCACTTTATTGACTGATTTGTAGGAAAATATACTTACAAATGGATGTATGCGGTACATCTTTAAGCCAGTCAGGGTGAATATTAATCTATGTATCAGTCAAAAGAAAAAAATTCATATTCTTTGGGGGAGTTCAGTCAGATGTGTAATTCTAAATAAAAGTAAAATAAAACCATAGGGAAATGCCCTGTTTTCAAGTGCATTGCTGTACAGATCAGATGGTCAGCATCTGCAGAAATCTTTCCTTATTCAATTATGTAAAAGCAAAAAACCAGAAGATAAAGCCACAGTTTGTTACATGTTCCAAGCAATTAAAAATGATTTTATGGCAAAGAAATTACTTTTGAGGCATATGTTATCTGTTTCATCCATACTTCACCCCCACTCAAATTTAACTGTCAATCATCTTTTCTCTTTCACAGACTCCGTCTGTTTTTACAAAGAAAAACACAGGGAAATGACTGTTTACAGCACGCCAATCTGATTTAAAAATGAGGAGCGCAACAGTGAAATGTGTGTCTGCAGAGTGGGAAGCCACTCCAACCTGAGCACCCAGTGACAAATACAAACCCTTCTGGTGGTGAGAATGGATATTTTAATGAAGCTTTCCAGCATCTCCGAGGTAGTACATTTACCATGTGTTGCTTTGGTTGTTCTGACAATTATAGTGTATTGACTTATTTAGCCCCATACTGCCATCTCATGCTGCCCTCAAACTACCTGAGTTTGCCTCACCTCCCCTTCATGCCATTTTAAAATGAATTCTCCATTTTACAGAAGGGAAAATGGCTTATATTTTTCTCATCTCAGCCACTTCCATTATTTTCTAACATTAGCAGCCTTGCATGTGCACTGCATCAAGAGGGCTGCTTTCATCTAACCATCAGTAGTTTGCAAAGGTGGGACACACCTTCAAAACAAGTCTTAATGCGTCCTCTTTCAAGAGTGTGAACATTTAAACCAAGTTTGAATTTTTTCATCACTTGAATCCTTATTTCCCCCAAAAGGCTATAGGTTAAAGAGCCTGAATTTGAAAATGTCCCAATTTGGTTTTCAGCTAAACCATTCAAACTCAAAGTGGGCCACATGCTGTAGTCTTTACTTTGGCAAAACTGCCATTTGAGTTAGTCCTGAAGGGAAACAGTCTATTAAATCAACACCTAAGCCTGAACCACTGAAGGACCTGCTTGCATCTATGCCCAGGATTAGTCTAAGTGAACTGAGCAGTAATAATATAAAGTAGATAAAACAGCCTAAGTTACTGGTTTATCATTTCTACTGCTGACATAGGGATTCCAAGGGAAGAGGGTCTGTTGACACCTTCCTGTAAAACAGCCAAGGCAAGGAAGTGGATATCCAGTGAGTGAAAGCTATAGATTTGATTTGGATGCTTCAAGGTGCCTTCCGTATTAGATTAGATCTCCTTCCATTTCAAAGAGTTGTTTACCAGGGAAAGGTTTATGTGGCAGATGCCAAATCCTACTGCCTATGGAGGGAATGATATGCATAATAAGACAGAGCAGCATTTCCTCCCTCAGACAGACACACCTTGCAGCAGTGCAGTTGGAGAGGGACTGTTTGATTCTTTAAATGTTAGCTGGGTCTTACAGACAATTGGAAATGTTTTCTCTGTTGATGAATGCACAGATACCACCCTGTTTCTCATCCTACCCGTCAGCGGTTATGGGATTTCATAAATCCCCTGGGGGTGGGAGTGTTTATTTTAATCATTGCTCAAAAAACAAATTTGGACTCAAACTATAAGTACAAATAGAAAAATGAGAGATTAATATTAAAGGATTGGAACAGCTAGCCATCCATCAGAAATGTGTTCTTGTATCTCAGTGATATTCTGCTGCGTTTGTTTCTCATTTTAAAAAAATAAATCTAATGGGTTTAATTTGCCCTAAAACTGTAAATGTGAAGGATTTAGAGTCTGTGGTGTGGTGATTGCTGTTCCTTTGAACAGCTGCACAGCAGGGTGCTGTCAACTGCACATGTGAGAATGAGACCAGAACCCAAACTCAGCCCCTGAGACTAGCCCCTTTGAGGGGTACTGAGGGAGAAAGGAAGAGAAACTCTCAGGGGAATATGCAAGGGCCACTAGAGGACAGAAAGCCCCAAGTACCTGTTTTCACTTAAGCCCTATGTAAAACCACAATTCAGAAGGGTTTAAGTACAAAGGTTTATTTAGAAAAGAGTTTGGATTGTTCTTTAGACTTTTTTTTTTTTTTGGCAAACACTTAAATCCTTTCAGAATATCAAAGATTGTCAGTGGCTATTACCTGGCATCTTCTTTCTCACTTGTCCCCCACCTCACCAGTAAAACCTGGTTTCTTCCTGGGATGAGTCCAGCACAAGTCCCAGCTTCTCTAACTGCTAATAAACACCTACATCTCCCACTTCATCCCTCCCTCTCCCCATCTTTGCTTGGCTTCTAAACCTCAGAGACCTTTACAGTGGTCATCATGCCCAAAACATAATGTCCCACCCTCTTCTTTATGTTTCCCCTCCTCCCCTCCAAGGTCAAAATGCAAATTCATCTCCCCTCCGTAATTTATCCCTCTTTACTCGAACACTGGTTCCTCCACCCCCACTTCACTCCACTCCAAGGTCGGTGAACTCACCCCCTTACCCACATCCCCCACTTCTTCACTACTCTACTCCAGCACTCAGGCCCCTCTCCTCTCCACTCCACTTCAGTGCAGAAAATTCTTCTTCTTCTTCTTGAAGAGGATGTGTTTGAAAGACCTGCGGAAGTCCTGGTTGAAGATTGTGTAGATGACCGGGTTGAGGGAACTATTGCAGTACCCGATCCAGAAGAAGAACTTGAAGAGGGTCTCAGGGACCTCACATGCCTTCCGGCAGATGCCATAGAGGCTGTAGCTGAAGAAGAAGGGGAACCAGCACACCACAAACACCCCCATGACGACAGCCAGCACAAAAGTGAAGCGTTTCTCCCGGGCCTGGGTGACCTTCTTACGGCAGACGCTGCTGCGCTTCCTGCGGCGGTGAGAGGAGAAGAGATCCCTGGAGCGATTGCTGGAGCGCTTGGAGGAGTAGGAGTATGAGAAGGACTGGCTCTTACTGCTTTTGCGGGGGTGATCATCCCGGCTCCGCCGCCGCCTGCTCTCTGACGTGCTGCTCTCCTCCAGCTCAATGTCCTCCAGCTCTGAGGCTTTGCGCCACTGGTGCCCCGAGTAATGTCCGTTCTCCCCTGGCTGCATCCTCAGTGACGTGCAGCCCCGATGGGCCCGGCTCAGCCCATTCTCAGACAGGGAAGAGCCCTCGGGCACCGTGCGCTTCTCAGAAAGGGTCCTGGTCCTCAGCTTGGCCACCCGGTAGATGCGGACATAGACCAGCACCATGATCAGGCAGGGGGCGAAGAAGGAGCCAATGCAGGAAGAGAGGATGTACCAGGTTTCATCATTGAGTTTGCACAGGGGGAAGAGGTCCCCCTCGGGGTCTCGGTACACGGAGATCAAGGGGGGGAAGGAAATAACAGCTGAGATGAGCCAGACAGTGAGGATGATCCCCTTGATCCTCCGTGGAGTCCGTTTGAGGTTGTACTCCACCGCCTGGGTGACAGACCAATACCTGTCCAGGCTGATGGCACACAGGTGCACAATGGAGGAAGTGCAGAACAGCACATCCAGCGCCAGGTAAATGTTGCACCACGCTTTGCCGAAGTACCAGTAGTCCATGATCTCGTTGGCCAAGGAGAAAGGCATGACCAAGGTGGCCACCAGGATGTCAGCGCTGGCCAGGGACACCAGGAAGAGGTTCTGTGGGGCTCGCAGCGCCTTGCTGGTCAGCACCGCGATCACCACCAGCACGTTGCCCACGATGGTGAAGACGATCAGGAAACCCACCACGGCTGCCAAACTGGCCACAGCCCCAGGGGAGTAGTGGGAGGGAGGCTGCTGCAGGGGCGAGGAGGAAGAGGAGGGGAAGGCAAGGGATCCATTGGGGGTGCCAACACTGATGTTCATCAGCACCAGCAGATCCATAGTGATAGTGGGAGGATCCTATACAGCCATGGGGGTCAACCTCCCAGCCCCAGAGACCAAGCCACTGGGGCTGCCTCTCCAAGTCGGTGCCTTCATCCCCACCAGTGGAGAGGAGGCTGCTTCCTTCTGTCACACAGCCAGCTGGAGAGTGGGGCTCCCCTCCGCCCGCCCCCAACAAAATATCCGCCCCCCTCCCCCCGTTGCAGGCTTTCCTTCTTGCTAAGTACCCAGGCACATGGCCGAGCCCAGGAACGGCCGGTTCCGGGCGGACTCTGCCTTCCCCCGCTCCTGTAATCCTGCCGGGGACAGCGGAGGTCAGGAGGCGCCCAGGGGTGCAGGTAACCCCTCTCCGCGCCGCTCTCCCGGGTCAGGAGGGAGCCAGCACCTTGGAGTGGAGAGTGCCCCTGGCTCGCTGCCCCTCCGCTGGCCCCTTGCACGGAGAGCTCCGAGGCGGCGGCGGCAGCGGCAATCCCATTAGGCGGCGCCTCCTCCGATCGCCCCGCGCCGGAGCGAGCTCGGCGCGAAGTAGCAGCTGCCCGCTCGCTCCGCTGTAATCTCACATGCGGCTCCCCATCAGCTGCCTGCCCGAGCGATCTGAGCATGCTCCGTCCCAGCCCCGAAGCAGCCGCTGCCTGAACCCCGCACCCGCCCCTCGCTCGCTCGCTGCTACAGGCTGCAGCCCCCCGCGCAGCTCCCCAAGCCGGGTGGCACCGCGCCCTCCTCGGCTCCCCTGTCCCTGCTAGGCACCGCTCACCCGCCCCGTGCTGCAGCCGGGGAGGAGCTCGCGGGCGGAGGGCGACACGCGGCTGCGATCCAGCGGCCCCTCCATCTAGTTAGCGCGGACCCGCCTGGGATTGGTTTTTGTTTGGGTGCCTCCCCCCCCCCATACTTCCGCTTCACTTTGCACCCAGCATTGCCGCCCCTCGGCGCCCCGCCATGGGGGGGATGCTGTGGCTAGAGTCACTCTATCTGATCGGCCGGGCAGCGGGCTCTGGCACAATGCTCCTGGCGCCGACTCGAAATCAGCCCTCGCTGCTATTGTCTTGTATTACCACAGCACTAACTTATGGGCGGCTGATCGCGCCTCACACACCGCCGTGTGAACCGGCAGGTAAACGCTGTGCCCGCTAGAGGTCGCTCCGACAATGCCCATCCCACAGCAGCTCGTGGTAGGAAGCCTAGGGAGATGAAGCGGAACACAGCAGCGTTTTATCTCCCAGCTGTGTGTTATGTGAGTAACATGAAAGGCGCTGGCAGTTTGTAGGACCTTGCAAAGGAGGGTTGGATTTCTTTATTTATCGGGATTTCGTTTCAAGCCTTGTACATCTAGCATGCTGTTTCCCTCCCAAAAAACAAAGTCTGCCGCTCCCTCTGAATTCTAGCTGGAATTCATTGGAAAGGTGGTTTATAATTGATCTTAAAAAGTGCACCGTGTTTGCGTTTAGATCTGCAGATCAGCTTGAAATAAATAGATCGGATTCTGGGGTGCAACGGAACCTCACAGACATGAGGTTATGGGCAATCAACTTGAACTCTGGTTTGTTTATTTTTAATTCTGTGTGTAGAATATTGATCGCATAGGAAAGAATGCTTCCCTTTATAGGTGGAATTAAGGGTAATACTCTTCTAGAGCCTGATCTTCCTATTTAAGGCAAAAATCCAGCTTATTTTGATGGTAGCAGGATTGGGCCCTTAATGAGCTGAAAAGGCTTTTTAAATTGAGGAAATAAGTCTTGTTCTCTGGAAGAACTCAGTGGCATAGGAGACTATTATTAATCTCTGGTATCTGAGTACCAGGTTCAGAATGTGATGTTCCCTTGTGTTCATTTCTTGTGGATAAGCTAAAGGCTATAACAGGGCATGTTGAGCTGTTTTCTTCTCTCAGAACCCAGACCTTTGCACCTGTCCACAAGATGTGAGCTAATAACATAAGCACAACAGCAACAAATATGTTACTTCCTTTTCTGAACATCCTGTCTTCTCTGAGTCTGTCTTTTAGATTACAAGTTCTTGGGGCAGACTCTCTCTCTCTCTCAGTGCTGAAAACCAGTGCCTTAGTAATTGAAATTGCTGTATGCTTTAGTGAAGCACTGAAATTGCCAGTGCTTTAATAATAATAACATATAATTTTGCTCACACAGTCCCATTGATTTCAGGTGAGCTGGCCTTGGAATTCAGTGTCTAATCCCATTGGTGTTAGTGGGGGCTCTGAATTCAGAGCAATATATAGCCTTTAAGACTGAGCTTGTGTTGACAGAGCTGTATGGAGATGTTTGCGTATTACCAGCCAGTACTATGCTTGCCCCTTGTAGCCTGTTTATTAATCCTGCACGCTCATGAGCACCAAAGGCACATTGGAATAATTTAAACAGTAAGGAAATGTTTGATGCTAACAAGAGTGGCTTTTATTGAACATAGTTTAGTTATTTTATGAAGGATTTAGTCAACAATGATCAGACAGGCTATTGCTTGATTAAGTGCTAATAACATCCCCATATTACAACTTTAAAAAATGCAAAACAAATATATGCTATATAACAATCTTTGTCTTGTGAAAATGAGGGAAAAGCTGAATATCTTTTAAACAAATGTTGTCAGAATGATGGCTTTTTACATATTTAAGGCTTTTAGAGCATAGTAATGGAGGGCTGGCAGGGACCACAAGAGGTCATCCACTCTAACCCCACATGCTGGGGCAGGAAAAAATCAATGTTAATGTCTAGGGAAATTTAAATGCTATGATCAGATTTTTTGGTCTGACTCAGGCACAGGACCAGTGTTGTGAGGGCAAATATGGAGATATACCTATCTCATAGAATTTGAAGGGACCCTAAAAGATCATTGAGTCTAGCCCCCTGCCTTCACTAGCAGGACCAAGTACTGATTTTGCCTCAGATGGCCCCCTCAAGGTTTGAACTCACAACCCTGGGTTTAGCAGGCTAGTGCTCAAACCACTGAGCTATTTGTTTGAAGGCTAGAAGAAGGGGTTCAGGAAAGATTTCTTTCAGGATGCGGTCCCCATTTAGTATGGGTTGTAATTGATGATATCCCACATGGGTTCCAGTATGGAGTGGTAGGTGACAACTAGTGATGTGCAGTCAGAGTGGGTTTTATTTCTGAATTGAAGCACGTTCTCTCGAGGTATTTGGGTGGCCCATTCCGTGATGCAATCTACTTATCTGGTGGAGTGTCCATGTTTGGTGAAGGCAGCTTTTATAGTACCTCATGCACCTTGTCTATCCAACATCCTGGGACCAGCACAGTCACAACAACACAATATTTGAGTTGTCAGTACTGCATAGAAATGTTTAATTTGTTTATAAAATGCTTCAACTGGATATGGTTTTTTTAGGTTTTTATTCATCTTAAATTAGGTAAATATATAATTTCACAAAACCTACCTTTGAGTTCACCTTTGCCCTGATAGTGTGTCTTTAAAGTTGTCATTTTATAGAAGTGGATGTTGATTTTTTATAATGCTTTGTTGGCATAAGAATGTTTAAGTGATTGGATTGCATGTATATGATTGTCAATGGATGACTGCATATGATAACTTAGAGTTCATCTCTGTCACTGTCTAATACGGTGACAGTTGGAATCAGTTGAGGTACACAAAGTAATAGCATCTTGGTTTAAATGGAAGGGAACTGACAATACGGTGCTTTCAGGGAAGGGTCATTGACTCTAGAACTCATTTCCCCCATCCTCCAGAAATTACGGGGCCAATTTCTATGTTGTGTTTATGCAGGAGGCCAGAGTAGATGATCATAATGGTCCCTTCTGGCCTTAAAATCTGTGAAATAAAAATCTCTGAAATCTGTTATCCAACCCTGATATGAATCATATAATGTTATAGTCCTGTACAGTGAGTGAGAGTCACCAACAGTAACGTAGTACAAACACAATAGTCCATGTTCTTATTTTTGTTACACCGGTCTCATCCCAGTGTAACTTCATTGAAGCCAGTGCAGTGACTCTGGATTTTCATTAGTATACATGAGATCCCAGTGTGACCCACTATATGTAATTAGCAATATACCCCCAGCCTATGAATGCACAAGTGGGAAAGCTCTCTAGAGTACAGGGGGCAAAAATGGTTCAGCTTCAGAGAGCTCTGTCGACTTCACTGGGGGGATAATGAGAGCTAATCCTAAACATCTAGGGGAGATTTGGAAAGGCACAAATAGCAGTGAGGCATCCAACTCCAATTAAAAGTTACTTGGAGTTCAGGCCCAGATTCTCAGATGTATCTAGGTGCCTACCTCCCAGATCTGGACTTAGGTGCCTGTTTGTTTGAAGAATCTCCCCGTAGAACAGTGTTTCTCAAACTTTTGTATTGGTGACCTCTTTCACACAGCAAACCTATGAGTGTGACCCTCCCCCCCCCCATAAACTAAAAACACTTTTTTTTGTATTTAACACTATTATAAATGCTGGAAGAAAAGCAGGGTTTGGGGGTGGAGGCTGACAGCTCATGACCCCCCATGTAATAACCTTGTGACCCCCTGGGGGGTCATGACCCCCAGTCTGAGAACCCCTGCCGTAGAACATAAAGACTCTCCCTGATCTCAGTGGTCTTTGGGTCATGTCCTTAGTTCACATCCTTAGTCTTCTGTAAGGCTGCATGAAAACTACTGCCACTAGTTGTGCTCTTTGTAGCATTTATAGTTGAACACACAAGCACACACTCTTGACATGTTTGTATGAGAGCCAGAAGAACTTGGAAGAGCTCTCTACTGAGCTAGTTCTTTCTTTTCATAGGCGTCTTCCAAGTAAACAGAATGTTAAACAAGGTTATTTCTATTTTTAAAAAATTAAAAAATAAGACCTTAAACCACAAATTTATTATCATTGTAGAAAGGGATACATCTCTTTTCTAATAAATAAGGGGAAGAGTTCAAAGGGCAGATAGGCTTTCAACTCCCATTGACCTAATGGCCCTTTGTGACTGGGAAACACCCCTAGATAAACAAAAAGGATGATAGGGTAACCTGATTTACTAAACATCTGGAAATTCTCTTTAATCTTTAAAAGTAGGCTCAACATCAATATTGAAAATGATGCAGACTCGCCGGTTGTACAAGCAACATCTGCTGACAATGCATTCTGTACAACTGTACGCTTGTAAGAGACATGATTTGTGTTATAAATCTTCTACAGAACACCGAGATCTAATTGAATGGATGAGCTGGAAATTCCATAAGTAGTTAAGGAGATAAGCTGGAATACAAGCCATGGGATAACAAAATGGGATAAAAGGCAAAGAATGAGTAGCCTGTCCTGGATTTATGCAGTTACATTGTGAGGGATTCCAGGCAAAACTTGAACATAGGTTTTAGTGAGTGTGTGACTCTGGGGCATGATATAAGCATTAATGGCCAGATTTTCTAAAGACCTCAGGGGCAGACTTTCAGGTGTTCAGCACCCGCATTTGGGGGCAGATTTTCAAAAGTGCTCAGCCCCCTGCTGCTCCCATTGTGACAATTATAACTAGATTTGTTGAGCTCTTTTGAAAAATTCACCATTTATTTTGGTGCTTAAATTGGAATTGAGCTCTTTTCTAAAGGCAGCCTCCAGTGAGAGCTGAGCTCTTTTGAAAATATGGTTTATAATCTTTTTATTTTTCTTTCAGCCGGGGTGGATGAGGTGTCCCAAATCAGTGGGCTCACAGTGCCTCCTTCTGCTTGCCCTACCAAGGTTGGCACCAACCACTGGCAGCAGCAGCCTCTGCCACAGCACCGCAACCATAATCCCCACCTGGAGTAGAGGGGAGGGCCTAGGGGGTGCAGCTTGGAGAGTGAGCCCACCCTACACTCCACCCCACAGCAAGGTGCTGGGCCTGGCTCCCCACTCTGGGCGTGATGACTTGCTGGACGCAATCAGAGTGCCACTCACTCAAATGTGGCCCAGCTGCCTGGCTAGCATGACCGAGAGATGGCTGGGCTAAACCTGAGATGGGGGCTCTCTGCAATGGGCCCCATGGGCCCCAGGTAAAGCTGCCACTGCTTTCAATTCATTAGGGCTCTGGTTCAGAAAGCATATGTTTAATTTTAAGATCATGCAAAGTCCCACTGGTTTTATCTACAGTTGGTCAGAAAATGGAGGTTTCTTTCACAGAAAATTTTGTTTTGGTCAAAAATTGAAATTTTCAGCTGAGAACTACTAAAACCACCAAAATTTCAGGCAACAGCTGCCAAAACCAGAAAACTTTTTGGCCAAAAACCAAAAATTGTACAGTAAAGAGCCAGTCATTTCATCAGCTAAATGTGCTGAAGACTGTTCTTCTGAACCAGGACTATTTAGTTCACAGTGAAAGCACAACAGGAGCTCTAGGAAGCACTGTGTCATGTGTGTGCCCACTGTTACTCCTAGCCCAGGCAGAGGGTCTCAAGAGATATGGCTACCCTTCCTCTCTCACCATCTCTACCTTTTTTGGAGTGGGTGGCCGGCAGCATTGTTGGCTAGGCATTGTTGGCTAGACATTGTTCCCATGGGAATGCACAACTTGCAGTTATGTCCAGTCCTTGCAGAAGAGACCCCTTCAGACCTTCCTCTCTGTACATCAGTCAATCAGCGTCAGCCAATCTGTCTCGAAGAAAAAAATAATTTAAAAAGAGAATTAAATTGTGCATGCAATTGAAATCTGAGAGAGAGCTATGGTTTTAAAGGAGAGAGCAGGGAAATGTTGCACTTGTGGTGTTTCAGTCAAAATAATGGAAAGCAATGTCATAACCAATTTCTTTGACAAACTCCCTGAAACCATTCCCCCTTGTTCAATGACCATTTCCTGGCTTCCTGGCATTTAAGCCTCTATAGGTTATGTGACTGGATGATTTTGCCAGCTTAATTCTGTTCACACAGATACTCAAGACAAACTCAGTCAGCAACCACCAGAACAGTCACTCACAGGCTGATATTTTGGCTTTCATTTAAGTCAAAGGTTTTTGGGCAAAAGCCCTGAGCAGACTGTCCTCTCTCCTGCAGTGCACACTCTGCTGTTCAGCCTAACTATAACCTGCCTAACAAATCCGTTTCTCCTCCTTCTACCACATGGCTTATTCTGCCCCATAACGAAAACAAATCTACAATCAAATGATTGAAAACTTGAAGATCAGCATCATTTTGCTATTCCTTCTGGGGCATTGAATTAAATGTGGGATTTAAAGTGCATTGAATACAATGTGGGATTTAATATTAATTAGGAATGTGCCTATATCGCAGCGTATGAATTACAGGCAATGAAAACAGATTATTCTGCACCGTCATAAGACTTGCATAATTTTAAAAATGTAAATGCAATAATATCCAGTACTAGGCATTAATTAAGCTTATACTGCCTTTCAGTATAGATAATGGGCCTGGGTATATATGTAATCACTTACGTCTGTTTAACACCAGTCTAAGTTGCTTGACTTCGGTGGAGTTCCTCCTGATTTACACTGGAGTAAGTGGCAGGAGAATAAATCCCAATGTGTCCTTCCAAACAGGCATAGACAGTTTGTTAAGGTAGCGCATGATGTACTGTACTTTGAAGAACAAACAACAACAAAAAATCCTATTAACCGTAAGGGCCATATTGTGCCTGAATGCTCCAGTAGTCTTCTATGCAGGGGGTGGAGGGGGTAAAGGGCACAAGAAGTCCCCTGTCATGCTCCTGCACAATAGCTGAGCACAACTGCAGCCCTCCCTCTCCTCCCCGGTTCCTCCCTCAAAACAGGCTGTGGGTGCAGGGAGGAGGCAGGACCACGACTCCACCTCTGTAATAGTCAGCAAAGCTGGCAGGGCACGTATGTGGTAGTGCGCTGCTCACCCTGAAGGGTGCACTCATCCTGCAAGCTGGAGATCTCTGGCAGGAATTCTGATGCCATGAGGATGAATTCTACCTGCAGGTCTCACTAAGGTGGTGGAGTGCCACACTGCCCTGCCATGGGTCAGTGCCAAACAGGTGTGATGGAGCCTTACAGCAGCAAACTACATTTGAGGTTTCTTAAATGGCATCTCCCCTTAGAATAATACTAGAGTCTAACATTTTTTTTGCCTTATTTTGAAAGATGCATCCAAGCACCTATCTTCGTGAACAACTTTGTGCATATTTACAAATAGAAGGAGAGCAGAAACTGCAGCAGACTGTACTTTAGTTGATAGCCTCAGCAACTGGAAGGCAGTATGGGGATGGGATGGTGATTTAAAGATTACTAGCGATATGGGAAGGAAGAGGCTTTTACTCCAAGCTTTCCAACAGCAGTGTCTATTATTGTTCTTTACAAGGAATTGCCATGAAATGTGGGCTACTTTGTGTAACACAAACAGCCCATTCCATGAGTTCTTCTTGCAAGTAGCATGATATATAGATGAAAGAGGATATGTGGTTGTTCATGAAGAGCATACTGTCAAGCATACACATACTGAGTTATCGTCTCTTTTTTCAGATGTGAGAAAAGTTTGTAGAGGACTTCAGAAAAACAAATTTCAGATGGTTTAGCTGGTGGAGTGTCTCGTACCGAAAACTTTCTGAAGAACGTATATTAGTATCACTGCACTGCTAATTTATTTTGAGAGAAGAAACTGAACGACTATTGGAAATGTATATTGTAATGGGATGCAGAAATATATTATTTACTATGCTTGAGATTTCCATCTCTTCAAAGAAGACGAAATGTTTGTTTTCAAATGTCAACGATCCATGTTTCTGGTTGCCTTTTCTATGTTTCTGAATTGATTGCTACTGAAATTAATATATCGGCATTCATTGGTAAGTATGAGTAAGACTGTCAATTTTGCCACCATGTTGCCTTTTAGCTCTTGATTTATCTTTCTTCTTGTTTCCACGAAATGGTTCTTCAGTATGCTTTCAGTGACAACAATGAAACACCTACATAATTGAATTGTGTGTGTGTGTGAGTGTGTTTTTTTGATAAACTGAGAAAGAATACTTGACCTTGAAGAGTAAGGGTGTATGGGAACAAGGGAGCAAGATTTCTTTGCTTTCGGTTGAAAATTTTATTATGATACTTTGCAAACATTTCACCCCCTTCAGTTTCCTTACACAACCACCCCGGGAGTCATGATCCACCACTTGAGAAACACTGACTTAGTGAATCATCACAAATGCAGTTCCAAATTAGCGAATATAAGTTGGAACATAGTCTAATTAGGTTTTTAATAATGACAATACAGTTATCAGATATGTAATTCTGGAGTCTTATTAATAGAACCTAGCTGTCCTTAGTCCCAGTCCAGTTCTCTCTCCCCAAGGCAATGCTGCCTCCCTTTGGGGGGCAGGGGAAGTAGGTGTATGTTTTAGCTGCAATGGTTAAATAAATAAAATGATTGTGATGCTGTATGGAATATGGGAGACACTTTATGATATTGCTAACACCAATATTATAAAACTGCAAGGAATCTTTCCAGATATGCCATGTAAGGTACCTGTGAAAATGTTATGATTTGCCAAGTATGATGATCTTGTTTGTATCACCTTTGTATTGTAAGTTATAGATATGTATGGTATATCTCTATTTCCAAACTTGTGCTGTGTTTCTGGGTGACGCCCCCAGACAGACTGGCATCAGCACTGCCTAGCCTGTTTGATGGCCCATCAAGGATCATCAGCGGTACAATGAACCCATTGAAAGGAGCCAGCGGATACACCTTATGAGTCAGCAGGATTGTAGGGGCATGCCCATGGACAGAGAACTCTAAGGCTTTTCCATGCAATGTGCTGTGAAGCTTGTGTTTGGGACACAGGAAAATACAAGCCACAAGGCGAAAGGAATATAAAGGGCAGCTGCATCATCTCTATTTTGTCTTCATTCCTGCTTCTTACCTCTGAAGTAACTTTTCTACAAACTGAAGCTCTGAACAAAGGACTGAATGACCTATCCAAGCTTTGGATGTATTCCAGAGGGACTTTCAAGCCAGCAAACTCACCAATACTGCTAAGAACCTGATATATGGACTTTGAAGTCTCTGTATGTATCTGAGTGCTTTACCATTTAACAACTCTCTTCTTGTTCTTTCTTTCTTTTATAATAAGCCTTTAGTTTTAGACACTAAAGGATTGATTGGCAGTGTGGTATTTTGGGTAAGATCAAAACTAATATTGACCTGGTAATGTGGCGGCCTTTGTATAGTGAGCAGAGTTTCAAATAACTTCTCACTGAACTGGACCTAAGTGCTGATTGGGAGTCAGAGAACTGGAAGGCAATAAAGGAGGCTGTGTGATTTCTTTTTTAGCTTCTTGATAACCAGTGTGGGGGATCAGGAGCCCAGTTTGTGACTGGTTGGTGAGTCTAACTTCAGTGTTAACCCCCAGTGAGGGCTGCCCCAGGCACAGCGGGTCACAGTGATGACCCAGTTGGCAGGATTTAAGGGAGGAATCTGTGTGCATGTAGCTCTACTAGGTTAATAATATTTAAGGAAACCACATGGGAAAAATCTGGTTTCACAATTACAAGGAGGACCCTCTTTACTGGCTGAGCCTGCTCATCTCCAAATAGAGCAGTGAGACACTGCTGCAGAAAGGCTGTCAAAACATTTCCGATGGAACAGTTTTCTGTCTGAAAATGCTGATTAGATGGAATCAAAATGTTCTTTGGGTACATGTAGATTCCTTCAAAATGGTTTCCACTGAACAGTCTGGCTAGCCAACCAGACTACCTGCCTGATTTCCTGCCAGCCTGTCAGGTGGGCAGGCTTCCTGTCTCTCTGCCTTCTGGGCCACCTGGTTCCCTGAGCTCCCAGGCTCCCCACTTACCCAGACTCTCCAGCTAGTTGGCTGCCAGCTTCTTAAGCTGCCTACCTAGCCAGGTTCTCAGCTTCCTGGCTCCCTGGGTTCACCAGCAAGCTAGCTCTTGGGCTGGCCAGCTCCTCAAATGGGAAGCTGGCTTGCACACAAAAATCATGTTGGATTCCAATGAAAACAATTTTGGAAAGGCAACATTTTCTGGGCAACAGAAATTCCAGTTCTTGCTCCCCAGCTCTGCTGCTGCAACTGAGAGCACAATCCTCCTGGTTTAGAACATCAGAGGAAGCACAGAACTTGTTTGTTCCCATTTTTCCTAGTGTTCCCTAACCCGCTCTTTATCAATAACTGTTCATACAAG
Organism: Platysternon megacephalum; assembly: GCA_003942145.1. Classification (NCBI taxonomy): domain Eukaryota; kingdom Metazoa; phylum Chordata; order Testudines; family Platysternidae; genus Platysternon; species Platysternon megacephalum. The sequence continues at coordinate 3,554,763 of QXTE01000046.1, forward strand.
GTTTTCATTGCTTCATCGTTGTCCGAGTTTCTTGTCCTTATTTGTTCTTGCTGAAAGCAGATATTTAAAAGGAGTTCAGTATTGAGTTAGCCATTATTGAGTCATCATTAATAATATTTCATCCCACTTAGTGGTGGGTCTGCTTTCTCCCTAGCATCTCTTTTCCTTCTTATGAAAAGAGCCCTTTCATTAGCATTTACCCATTGTACTTGTTTTGGCCCTTATCTTTTCCCTATTTTCTCCACCATCATTTATGTCCTATTTTGTTTTGATTTCTCTGCTATAGTGAAAGTGCATATTATTGTCTTCAGCAGCTATGTCTGCAATAAGTGTGGGCTATAGAGTGTCCATCTTCTTCTTCTACTTCTGCGGTGTTTTAAAGAAAGGGAACTTAGCTGAGTATTGATAGTACCCTTGACGCTCAAGAAAACACACTTTTCCAGGAAGACTGGGAATTGGGTGCAGAGTGTAGCTAGGCATATTAATGCTTTTATGTGTTGAGTATGGAATGGACTTGCATTCCCGCAAAATGTCCAGTCTCATTCGACATGCTGCGTCTCTGCTGGACTAGTGTGCCAGGCTGTGTAGGGGGTCTCCATGACACTGTGAGCACAACAAAAGTTTATCACACTGCAGTGCCATGGTAGGAGGAGGAAGAATAACAATTATGCATGACATCCCTGTGATTAGAAAAATGTTGTGGTTTTTTTGTCCACTGAAACTGCTGGCTGCAAAAAAAGTTCACCTTTTCATGAAACTGGCATCTCTGCCCCGACATAAGCTGAGTATGTTTCCCTTACTGTGTGCAATATTTCCATGACAATGTGATCTGTCTCTGTAAGAGACTGGCTGGGCTTTTTTTCTCCCCATGATTTTCACTTCTGTTCTGGGCTTCCTTGATTTGTTTGGTGTGAGCATATGAGTAAATGTGATATGAAAGAAAAGTGAAAGCGTGTTCTTCTTTTGTTTTCTTTCCTCTTTTTGCTACTCACTGCAATATTAGTTCTTTCTTTTTATCTTTCCTAGAAAAAGGACAAATTTGCAAGTACATACATCTGAGTAAAGAACTAAGGGGGATGGTGGCTGGACTATTAATTACAGCAGCCAGATTAGCATAGGTGCAGCTGGTTAGCAAATGGGAGCCTGAGTCACAGGAGCCAGGATTAGAAAACCCCAGAAATGTGAGTAGCAGGGGCTTAGTCAAGGAAGCTCTGGGTTAGGGATTAATAAGATTTTTGGTTAAGACCTCTATGCCATTATTTATGGCAACCCTTATTGTGTGCTGTTTTTTGTTTTGGTTCCTTTTGCCAGAGAGGGAAAGACTAATAAGGTGTGTTTTCTTTTACCTTGACTGCACCTTTTTTTCTCTCTAAGCTGACTCAGCTGTTTGGTCTTTATGACCATTTCACTTTGCTCCTTTTAGGCAGGGTTGCTGAGATGTTGCCGAGGTTGGCGTTCATTCTTGTAGTAGTAGAAAGCTCAGCATCCCAGGTACTAAACTGGCTTCCTTCTTTTGCTCTTGCACTAAAGTCATGCTTTTTAAAAATCATGATGGTAATAGTCTGGGACAGAAACTAAGAGCCAGGATAATTTTGTCAGTAGGAAGATTTCCTCTACCGAAGGGGAAAGAAAAGCCACCTTTAACATTGCTGTCTCTTCTTCTAGCCTCTCAAGATGTAGCTGAAGGAGGCATTAAAAGGTATGCATAATTATCTGAAGCTATACTAGACTGCTTTTACATACAGTTAGAGGATGCCAGCTGGGGATGAGAGGACAATTGAATGAAGCAAGTGTACTCAAAGAAGGGCAGCTTACTGTAGAGGATGTTAGTGAATGATATACCACTCAGTGCAGTGTATGTCAGGATTTATCTATGTACTGGAATGAGCCCACTAGCATTGGATTACCTTGCAAGCATTAATGAACTTAGGCTTATAGTACCCCACTGAGAGTTCTTTGTGGCCTTACTTATAAAATGACTCCCCTCCCCTGTTTTACAAGTGCCACACAGAGAGGAAGTGGCTTGCCCAATCTCATATAGGAAGTCTGTGACTCAGTTGGACCTTGAACACCTGTCTCTTGAGTCTTGGGCTAATACCTTTGTGACGTTACACTCCATAATGTTTTATGGAAATATGCTTATGAGTGTGAATATGATGTAACTAGAATATGCTTTATGCAAAAGGTCTCTTGTAATGATACCTTACAAAGTGTATAATCTACTGAGTGTGTTCATCCTATTTGTATGAATGTATCATTCTTGTATCTGAAGCTAGAAATATGAAGTATAACTCTGAGGTCCTATTGTAATTATGCAAAGTGTGGGCCATTAATGGTGGTTTAGAATCTTGATGGCTCCCATTGACTAGGACAATTGGTTGTAAATGGTTTATTTACCTGCAAGCCTTCCTCTATTTGTGTGTGCCAGCCCATGGGTAATGAAGAATGAAGTCTTACAGTGACATGTGACCATGTCACATGATACTGGAATCCATCTTAAACCTGGTGCTTTTCCATTTAGAAGGAGGAGTGGTGACCCAGAGAGACAAAAGATTCCCGCCTTGTGCCAAAGCTATAAAAGGGGGTGGAACAGAACAAAGAGGGTGGCAGTCATGAGAAATCCCCTAGCTACCACCTGAGCTAACAAAAACTGTACCAGGGAAAGGATTGGACCCAGACTAGGAAGGAGTCTAGTCTGTGAAAGAAGCTTATTGGAACATCTCTGAGGGTGAGATTTACCTGTAATCAGTTTCTTAATGTATTAGGCTTAGACTTGCTTGTTTTATTTTGCTTGGTAACTTACTTTGTTCTATTATTACTTGGAACCACTTAAATCCTACTTTTTATACTTAATAAAATCACTTTTGTTTATTGATTAACTCAGAGTGATTAATACCTGAGGGAGCAAACAGCTGTGCCTACCTCTCTATCAGTGTTGTAGAGGGCAGACAATTTATGAGTTTACCTTGTATAAGCTTTATACAGAGTAAAACAGATTTATTTGGGGTTTGGATCCCATTGGGAACTTGGTGTCTGGGTGCTGGAGATAAGTGCCCTGCTGAGCTGTTTTTGGTTAAAGCCTGCAGCTTTGGGGGCGTGGTTTAGACTCTGAGTCTGGGTTGCAGCAGGCTAGCGTGTCTGACTCAACAAGGCAGGGTTCTGAAGTCCCAAGCTGGCATGGAAAACGGGCTTAGAGGTAATCTCAGCACATCAGGTGATGGTCCCAAGGGGGTCTTTGTGACCGAACCCGTCACAACCTTATACACAAGACTATCTTTCTAGCATTTTGTGGGTGTGGAACGAAGAGGCCTATGCTATTCATACTCTCAATTCAGAAGGCCAAGCTTTGTCATGAGATATACACTGTGTAGCATTTGTAGTACTGATCAAAATTTGGAATTCCCATCCTATGGAAGATTGAGATTTTGAAATTTGGTTTCATCCTGAATCATGAGAAAAAGTGGAAATCTACGACTTTTTCATTAAGTGAAATAGTCCACAAACATTTTGTTTAGATTTTATTGAAAAGTTTCAATAAGGTTGAAACACTTCATTTCAACTTTATTTTAAGGATTATATTCTAATATAACACAAGTAAAAATAATAGTTGAAATGAAACATTTCAATCATGTCCCATGAAAAGATCAATAAAATTATACATTCCCACCAAACTTTTTGATTTATTTGCATTAGCATTTTCCAACAGAGAACTTTTTCCATCAGAAATGTTTGACCAGCACTATTTATTTGTATGTGGTAATGGGATATTGACCTAGGTTGGAATCAAATTGTGCTGTTAGTTCATTTCCTGTTCATGGCTTGATGGCTTTTATGCGTGTGACTGTTCCTCAGGCAGGGGGCTTGTGCAGTGATGGCACTTTTTTATATCAGAATATTAACCACTCGTGAAGCATTTAATAAAGGATTACTTTAAATACAAACATGTTGGGGGGGGGGGGGGGCGTCTCTCCTTTCATTTGTTCCTCTTCCATAGCTCTTTTGTAATGTGTTGGTTTATAGGTACTGCAACATTAAGCTGTTATCTCACAGACGTACACACCATAAGGAAAAACTCAGAAGGGGTAAAGGGAAAATTAAAGGTTCTCATTGCTCATTTGGTCCATTGAGGTATTAGGAGCTGTCATTCCCCCTCACCCTCTACAGATCAGGTAAAGGGGCTGATCTTCAAACATGGATCTCATCAGCCATGTGGAGCCCTGTGCCCCTGGACTAGCTCTGTGTCCCATCCATGGCAACTTCTCCGCCTTCCACTCCTTGGCAGCATGGTCAGTGCATCAGCAGCGCCATGGTTTTCCAGTGAGGATCTCCAATCTTAAAAAGGCAAACAACACTCTGTGCGCACGCATTTGCAGGGAGAAAAGATGTTGGTGAGGAATGGAAACGCAAAACAGCTCTCTTGCTTTTAGCTGAGCGGGAGGTGCCTCAAGAACAGACCTTTTTCTTTTACTGTAGTTTCTTAAAAAATCATTTGAAAGAACTTCAGAGACCATTCTGCAAGGTATTGCTGCAGCTAAAGCACTGGGCGGTGGTCACAGAAAGGGCAGCAATTGCCTGCAGTCACCATACCGTGATATCAAAGGTACCACAGTCTTTCCTCTTAGTATTGAAAGCAGTGCAGTAAATCATCTACTCCAGTGTGGTAAATACTTGGTGAATGTTCATTTTAATGACGTCTCCTGAAATCTGTTGCAAATTATGCCCATTGACTTCAACATTGTAATCCATAATAGACACCATTAAAAAGTCACTATTTATTCCTTGATACCAATGAAATCACTGTTTCCACCATACCTAGAATAGGAAAAAATAGAATCACCTTATATGTTACTGTCTGTTAATTATCAGTAAATACATTGACCACTCATAGTGAATAAAAATGGGGCATTTGACACCGATACAGTGGATGCCACTTATCTTTTTCACTATCCAATGGATTCTTGTCTTCAAATACTTTGTTTTTCATTAATGTGCTAGGAATTAGGATGAAGATAAATATCAAGGTGATTACATTAAATATTTTAAAAATGCTTTATTTCATTTTCTTTCAAATGCCTGCATATTGTTCTAATGCAATCTAGGGAGAGGCGAGAAATATAAAAGTGAATTTATTTATCCTTATTATCACTTAAATTGTTGTGCCTGCTTAAAACAGACAGAGCTTTGCATTATTCCTCATTCTGTAATGACTTTTTTTAAAAAGCAAAAGATTGCAGAAATCTTCACGCTCTCCCCTGAGCTGGAGATTCATTCTTCCCAAATGGCCAGGTATCAGAGTTGTAGTTAAAGTGAATGACTCTGGCTCCAGCAAACGGTTCCGATAAATGCTAAGGGCTGTAGTCTGTCTGCAGGGAATACTAAACAATAGCTGAGAACAGAGTATAGTGCATGCAGAATGATTATGAGCAGTGTTATTTCCCTCCCCTACCCCACTCCCCAAAAGTGAGCAAATTTTACCTCTGATTCTTTTTCTAGAAGCCTTTGTTATACCTCTCATTCTTTGGGGCCTGATTCAGTGCCTGTTAGTCAATGGGAATCTTTCCCTTTTCAACAGACTTTGGATCAGACCTTTACATTCTTCCATTTATGAATTAATTGAAGAAAAAATATAAGCTCAGCACACTCTTAAAATTAGTAAGTGTGTTTGAAACAAGGTGAATAGGGGATGATGAAACTGCTACATCTTATATTCTGGGGGAGAGGGGGTGGAAATTGTATAGAAATATCCTAAAATAAAATGAAAACCTAAATGATATAGGTTGATCCATCATTTAAAATAAGCACAATGGGTCTGATTCTCCCCTGCCTTGCACTATGTATAGTCATTGACACCTATGCAAAGTGACTAGTGCATTGTACATGCTGTAGGATTGGAATTCAAATGTATATTTGTGGGAGGAAGTTTGTAATTATATCCTCCTAAAAATGGATTCATTTTTGCAAAGGATGTGTATGTGTTATCCCATAAAAAGCAGCAGGTTTTGAGGGTAAGAATTGTGAAATCTTGCTACAACGATAAGAAAGTCAATGAAATTGCAGCTACGTAGGTACACCATTCACATTTTGACCACAATCAATATTGCCTCATTTTTTTTCCAAGCAATGGAACAAAGCTATTACAGGATGTTATTTCAGCCAATCAGAGTCAAGAAAAAAATTAATATGGGCCGGATAGTCATGTAGATAAAATGCAATGTGGGGGGCGGGAGGTCTAGAAGTGGGGGTGATTTCTAGCTCCCTTTGCTTGTTTGTTTTTTAATTGATAAACTATAACTGATTATGAACTACAGTTTCTGTAAAATATAAATCATCTGACCTTTTATTAGGAGGCTTTCCTTAGTAATGGATTTGGAAATAGGAATCAAAGCTGCAATGAAATAATTGTGCATAATTGCCCCAAAATGGAGGTTTCTTGTGCTGAGACAACTGATTGGGGGACATCAATAATTAATTTGTTGGCATTACAATTCTTCCAATTGACATGAAGAATAGGAGAAACTTACTCAGAAATTGTCTCTTCAGTGACTTCAGCTGTAAATAATAAAATTCTATAGGCCTGGCTTCATACAGTCACTTTAATTCAATGCGATTTCATACATAATTGTTTGTTTCCTATTTAAGATATGTCTTCTCTTCCCTCTTTCTATGTATCTACTGTAATGATTTAGTCAATATCCATTAAAAATGTAAGTAAGTTTCCCCACGTTAAGATCTTTTGTTAAAAATATTCAGAGACCATCCTCTTCATTCAAATGAGACGTTCCCTGGACAGTCCTTTTCCCAGTGCATTCAATCTGGTCATTTAAAACGTTGCTTTATTTCAGTATAGAATCTTAGATCTGTTTCCCATCAAGACTCTCATTCTTTCCAGGTGAAAGCACCGTTGTTGTGTTTTGTTTTGTTTGTTTTTAGTAACTCATTTATAGTTCACTAAGCCTTCTCATGGTTAGCATCAGGCAACCAGATTTTTTTTTTTTTTTAAATAAATCCTCCTTCATGGTATTTTGGCATCTCCTGTCCAGTCATTCCTCTCAGCAGCAAGGGCGTTAACAAGTGGTATTATGTAGTGTAGTTAAGTTGGTCCCAGGATATGAGAGAGACAAGGTGAGTGAGGTAATATCTTTTATTGAATCAACTTCTGTGGGTGAGAGAGACAAGCTTTTGAGCCACACAGAGCTCTTCTTCAGGTCTGGGAAAGGTACTTCTAGAGTCACAGCTAAATGCAAAGTGAAACAGACTGTTTAGCATAAGTAGTTAGCTCATGTTGTAAGGGACCATTCAAGGTACAGTGGCCTGTTAACATCTCTGCAGTCCTAGGACAGAAAGAGGGGATTAGTGGGTTACAGATTGTTGTAATAAGCCACAAAGCCACCCTGGATGTCACTTTCCTATACACCAACATCCCTCATCATGATGGCTTACCTGCCTGCTTCAAATATTTATAAGACAATGGACAACCCTCAGCTGTCTACTCCAAACACATCACCAGATTCATTCATTTCATCCTCACCCATAACAATTTTACATTCAGCAACAAACACCTTGTCCAAAGCATGGGAACTCCAATATGGCAACCTCTTAATGGGCCACTTTGAAGAAGAATTTCTGGACAAATGCAACATAAAAACGATATTTTCTTCCTCTCGACAAACAGCTTAACTTCCCTCATAGATTTCCACCACAACTTCAACAATCACCACTCCTTTCTCTGGAATGCTCCCATACTGGTATCAACTTCCTGGACACCACAATCAGCTTTAACAATGAAACAATGTCTGTATACAGACAACCATATTCAAGAAACCCACAGATCACCACACCGATTTTCACAGATCTAGTAACCACCCCAAACACACCAAGCAATGTGAGCTACAGCCAGGCACTCAGATACCACAGAATATGCTCCAAGAAGCAAGTCTGGGATATCCACCTTAATACACTTAAAACCACCTTCATCAAACAACTACACTCCCCCAGAGAAGGAGATCACATCATGAAATCAGCCACCCAAATACCCTGAGAGAACTTGCTTCAATAAAGAAATAACCCCTTCCCCATATCCCTAGTTGTCACCTACCACTCCACCCTGGAACACATAAGGGGGATCATTAAACAACCCATACTTGATGGGGACCCCATCTTGAGGGAAATCTTCCTGAACCCTATCTTCTGGCCTTTAAACAACCCCCACCTCTCCAAGCTCATTATCAGAAACAAGCTCCCTACAGACCAGGACATTCCAGAACAACAGATGCAAAACTTGCAGACATCTACACTGATCATAACCCCCCCCCCCCCCAACACACTTTTTAAGATCCATGGATTCTAAACATGTGGTAGACCTCATCCAGTGCACTAAATGCCCCAATAACAACTATGTTGGTGAAACCAGACAACCACTATGCTCTCAAATGAACTCACTCAGGAAAATGATAAAAGTCAAAAACACAACACTACATCACCTATGGGTAGGGCCCTACCAAATTCATGGTCATGAAAAACGCATCACAGACCATGAAATCTGGTCCTTTGTGTGATATTTACCCTATATTATACAGATTTCACAGGGGAGACCAGCATTTCTCAAATTGGGGGTCCTGGCCCAAAAGGGAGTTGCAAGGAGTCACAAGGTTATTTTGGGGGGGTCACGGTATTGCCACCCTTTCTTCTGTGCTGCCGTCAGAGCTAGGCAGCCAGAGAGTGGCAGCTGCTGACTGAGGCCCAACTCTGCAGGCAACAACGCAGAAGTAAGGGTGGCAATACCATACCATGCCATCATTACTTCTGCGCTGCTGCTGGCAGTGGCGCTGCCTTCAGAGCTGGGCTCCTGGCCAGCAGCCGCCACTCTCCAGCTGCCCAGCTCTGAAGGCAGCACCAGCAGCAGCACAGAAGTAAGGGTAGCAATACCGCACACCCCCTACAATAATATTGCGACCCCCCACACACAGACAACTCCTTTTTCGGCCAGGACCCCTACAATTACAACACCATGACATTTCAGTTTTAAATAGCTGTGTGACGGCACTGCCTGTTGGAGCCAGCTGAGGTCACTCAATCAGGGTGAACTGCAAACCAAACGGGGCAGACAAACCCCAAACGCTGGTGGATATTCCAATACTTAGATTTTCCAAGCCAGCACAAAACAACCTCTATATTACCATACAGGTTACTCAGAAGTCCAAACAACGCAGTTCCCTTAAAGTACCCAGCCTCAGGCCTCCGTCCAGACACACCTGTCAGATATGATGATGATTACTGAGAATCTTATCTCATCATATAAAAGAAAAGGTTCTTCCAATCCCAAAGGATCAGCCACATACCCAGGTTCAATTATAACTTAGATCTTACCCAAAATACACGCTATAGTCAATTCTTATTAACTAAGCTAAAATTTATTAAAAAAGAAAAGAGAGAGAGTGTTGGTTAAAAGATCAATACACAGACAGACTTGAATTCAATTCTTGAGGTTTAGATACATAGCAGAGGTGAGCCTGTAGTTGCCAAAAGTCCTTTTAGAAATAGTCCATAGGTTATAGTCCAATGTCCATATTCAGGGTGGCTCCAGTCAAAGACTGGGGATCTCAATCCTTATGGCTTAAGGTTCCTCCCTCTTGAAACCAAAGCAGATCTGAGATGATGTATGATCATGTCCCAGGGTTCTTATACATTTTCAGCAGCCTTTTGGCCTGAGAAAACAACAGGCTTAATTCTCCTTCCTCTAAACATCATGGCAATTAGCACAGGGTAATTTATCCATTAAACAGTTCAGCTACAGGTTACTACAACCTTTAAAGAGACATATAGACAAGCCTTGTTTGCTGACACCACAAGACCTGAGCAAACATTTACCCTTGAGATCTCTAACAATGCAGACTCGCGTTTTAAAGCTTTATTTATTTACCTATCTTTCTAACCAGTTTTTAAGGTTCATTCCTAGTTCAGGTTACTCTGCGAGTTAATTAACTCTTTCTGGCCCTGTCATGAGATATTATATTACACTCATAACGTCACAAGCTGAAATCATGAAACATGATTTTTAAAATCCTATGACCATGAAATTGACCAAACTGGACCATGAATTTGGTAGGGCCCTATGTATGAGTGAACACTTTTCACAAAGTGATCACTCTATATCTGACCTATCAGTCCTCATCCTCAGAGGAAACCTGCACAACACTGTCAAAAGATGAGCCTGAGAGCTTAAATTCATTACTCTGGTAGACACTTAAAAATCATGGCCTGAATAGAGACACTGGAATTATGGCTTACTACAACAATCTGTAACCCACTAATCCTCTCTTTTTGTCCTATAACTGGAGCGGTGTTAACGTGCCACTCTACCTTGAATATGTCCCTTACAATATGTGCTAATTACATATGCTAAACAATCTGTTCCACCTTGCATTTTGCTGTGACATTGGGAGTACCTTTTCCCAGACCCGAAGAAGAGCACTGTGTGGCTTGAAAGCTTGTCTCTCTTACCAATGGAAGTTGGTCCAATAAAAGGTATTGCCTCACTGTGACGGTACTGCCTGTTGGAGCCAGCTGAGGTCACTCAATCAGGGTGAACTGCAAACAAAACGGGGCAGACCAACCCTAAACGCTGGTGGATATTCCAATACTTAGATTCCAAGCCAGCACAAAACAACTTCTATATTACCATACAGGTTACTCAGAAGTCCAAACAACGCAGTTCCCTTAAAGTACCCACCCTCAGGCCTCCATCCAGACACACCTGTCAGGTATGATGATGATTACTGAGAATCTTATCTCACCATATAAAAGAAAAGGTTCTTCCAATCCCAAAGGATCAACCACACACCCAGGTTCAATTATAACTTAGATCTTACCCAAAATACACGCTATAGTCAATTCTTATTAACTAAGCTAAAATTTATTAAAAAAGAAAAGAGAGAGTGTGTTGGTTAAAAGATCAATACACAGACAGACTTGAATTCAATTCTTGAGGTTTAGATACATAGCAGAGGTGAGCTTGTAGTTGCCAAAAGTCCTTTTAGAAATAGTCCATAGGTTAAAGTCCAATGTCCATATTCAGGGTGGCTCCAGTCACAGACTGGGGATCTCAATCCTTATGGCTTAAGGTTCCTCCCTCTTGAAACCAAAGCAGATCTGAGATGATGTATGATCATGTCCCAGGGTTCTTATACATTTTCAGCAGCCTTTTGGCCTGAGAAAACAACAGGCTTAATTCTCCTTCCTCTAAACATCATGGCAATTAGCACAGGGCAATTTATCCATTAAACAGTTCAGCTACAGGTTACTACAACCTTTAGAGAGACATATAGACAAGACCTGTTTGCTGACACCACAAGACCTGAGCAAACATTTACCCTTGAGATCTCTAACAATGCAGACTTGCGTTTTAAAGCTTTACTTATTTACCTATCTTTCTAACCAGTTTTTAAGGTTCATCCCTAGGTCAGGTTATTCTCTGAGTTAATTAACTCTTTCTGGCCCTGTCATGAGATATTATATTACCCTCATAACGTCACACTCACCCACTTTGTCTCTCTAACAAACAGTATTGCCTGTCAACTCCCTCATTCCATTCCCTTCTTTTGATGAAGACAGTTGAATTTTTTGACAGTTGCTATGAACTGAGAATATTGACACCCAAACTGGCGTTAAGGAGGTGGCAAGATACAACTGTTCCCCAACAATCTCTGTGTTTGGATGTAAAAATCTGGCTGCATATATCCCCATTTCACAAACACTTACGTATGTGAGTATCTATGCATGTGAGCAATATTCAACTCAGTGGAACTAGCCAAATGCTGTAAATTCATCTCCTATGTGTTTGCAGGATTCGGACCATGGAGAACAAACTCAGCACATGATTTATTAATTATACCTTGCCATGTGAATGGGCCCTCAGCTAGTTATTAATTTAAAATTAATTTAAATATTTAAAGTAAAAATCTCTGGTACTATTGCTGCACTGGAGCTATTTTTCAATTAAAGAAACATTTTAATCATTAAAATGAATGAGAAATGTGATATGAATAGTATAAGTGCACAGGGATATATTCTAAAGCATGTGCAGAAAATGAAAGCTCACTCTCAGCTTTGATATTTTAGAAAGATTTAGTATTAATTGAGCTAACTGTTCTTATTAAGTACAGAAAAGTTTGTTTCATACTCTTTTTCTTCCATCAAACATTCTGTAGTCTTCCTATACATCATGTAAAACAGGATTATTATATTTGAATTTTTATTATAAGTGTTTGGATTAACCAGCTGAAGAAGATGAGTGGGCATTTTTATAAAAGTGAGGCATTGTCCCAACCCCTCTGCACACACACACACACACACACACACACTATACAAACCTACCAATCTAAAACATTCTACATATAACTATCCCCTTGGGGTGAGGATAAGGGAGAACAAACCACACCTGACAGATGTTAATCTCATCTCTTAATGCACTACTGGAAGGTGTTCAGCGATCACAATGATGAGATACAAGAAGCTTTAGAGTATGTCTACACTGCAATAAAACACCCACGGAACACCCACAAGTGGCCCCGGTTGGCTGATTGGGCTCACATGGCTCAGGCTGCTTGGGCTGGAGCTCAGGTTTTGAGCCCCTCTCTCGTTGCAGGGTCTCAGTGCCTGAGCTCCAGCCCAAACACCTACACTGCAATTTTTTAGCTACACAGCTGGAGACCCATGAACCTGATTCAGCTGACCCAAGTCAGCTGTGGGTCTTTTTACTGCAGTGTAAACATACCCATAGAGACATCACTAAACTAAACTAAACTAGAAACCTGCAGTTGGTGCAGCCCTTCGGAAGCTCATTGCAATCTTCCTGATTGACTGTGCTGAAAATCCTAAATTGTTATAAATACCTCTCCAGTGCTGTTATTTCTAAATCGGGTGTTTGACTTCATGGAAAATGAAGTCGCTGGTTTACAGAAAAAGATTTGACATAATAAATTACTCAAAATTGAATCTACTTTAAATGAAATATTTATGTGGCCCAGGCTGTTCAATCAAGGATGAAACATTAAGAAGACATTCCAGAATGTGAATACTGACTACGAGTATGTCTGTACTGGAGCTGAGGTGTAATTTCCACACCAGGAGGGAGGGTCATTTTGCTGTATGCTGTGCCAGGGGCCAGGGAGCCAGTGTGAGCCCTGCTGGAGTTCCTGAGCTGGGCCTGCTCCTGGCTTTGCTTGGGTTAGAGGAAAGTGGTGAAGATAAGAATGGTCCTCCTGGGTGAGACCAATGGTCCATCTAGCCCAGTATCATGTCTTTTGATGGTAGCCAATGCCAGGTGCTTCAGAAGCAATGGCCAGAGCAGGCAATCATCAAGTTATCTATCCCTGCATTGTCCTCTTACGTTTGGTGCTTGTTCCAGGGGCTAACTCTCACCCCCCGACACACTCCAGGGCGGGAGCGTTGGTGTTTGTGCCGAGGCATGTGGCAGGGACTCTGGCCCCTTCCCCAACTCTGGGTAGCCCCCATCTCAGGCTGTGTTCTGCTTAGGGCCACGGAGCCCTTGCCTTTTTTGCCGGGTGCCTGGCAATCAAGCCAGCTGTGGGGAATTAGCTCAAGCGGTAGAGCGCTTGCTTTGCATGTGAGAGGTAGTGGGATCAATGCCCACATTCTCCAAGCAGTTGACTCAGGGCTCCTGATGAGCCTGGTGGGTCGGTCGGCTGGCCAGGGAGCTGACTTTTGTCCTTGTTGTCCATAGCAATCAGGCCAAAAATCAAAAGCAATTCTCCCCAGGGGCTCCTTTGCACCATCTTGGCTTCATTACTGCCACAGTCTGACCAACTGAACTAGGCAACCCACAGGAAGCTTCTCAAGGTGTTCCCCTGGTGTGGGTTCCGATGCGAAAAGCACCTGGAAATTCATCAGCTGTTGCAAGAAGTGTGAATAGTAGGCGTAGTGACGGGGCTGTAGCTTTCCACATCACCTCAATATGGGCATCTTTCCATCCCCCCTTTCTGTGTAATGTCCCTCCCACTGGTTTCATTTGAGGAGCTGTACAATTCTGGCAGGGTGGCCATTTAGAAATCTTTTCCTTTCTTTTCTTTTTACATTGGGAGCATTAGGACTGTTTGGGTGTTTCAGTGTGTGTGTTTTCCCATTTGGAGCCATTTGAAATTGTGGAAGATTAGCCAAAAGAGGAGTATTTTTCACAAGAAAGTTGGCTTTCTGCACATGTAGGGCCCTTGGAAGTAAAGTTTAGCTACGTCAATGCATGTGAATGGGGTTTCTACAATGCCTCAATAGCCTGTGATACACTCTCAGTAGGCGCGTTTGGCTTCCGCTAGGTCGAGTCCCGTGCCTGCGCCTTCCCTGTGTCCCAGGGATGGCTACTGTGAGGCCAGCAGAATTTGGGAGAAAAGGGGTAGAAGAGAAAGCAAGTCAAGCTGACCTAGAGCGGTGGTGCCCCTGGGCGGAGTGCTCCTCCTGCTCCTTCCTGTCTGAGCTCTGGGCTCCAGTGTGGGCTTGGGGGGCTGCCTGTGAGAGGATGGGGTCCAGGGAACTCTGAAGCTCACCCTGCGCAGGCCGACTCTGAAGCCTCTCCCCTAGCTTGGGGTGCCGAGTATTAAGCCTTCCTCTGTGGCTTGGGCTGGAGAGCATGAGCCGCTCTCGGGTACATTTGGGTGGAGATGGCAGCCGGCAAGAATTCGGGCCATCAGGTCAACCCATTGGGGACAATGGGGGCGAGCCAGCAGCCCTGCGATTTTGCTTCCTGGGCCGCCGTCTCCTATGAGCTGGGAAGGGAGCTGGCCAGGCTCAACCTTCTCCTCCCCTCCCTGGGCCTATCTCTTTCAGTCAGCAGGTCAAGCAAGGAGCCCAGAGAGGGGAGGAACGGAGGTGGGCGGAGCCTCTCCGACCCCTAGCAATCAGCCAAAAGAGCAGAAGCCACCCTTTCCTTTTAGCACACAGAGTGGCCAGCATGGGGCTTGAACCCATGACCTTGGCGTTATTAGCACCATGCTCTAACCAGCTGAGCTAGCCGGCCCACAGGAAACAGCTACTTGCCTGACCCTTTTGGAAGGAGCCACCGGCTGGCGCAGGGACGGTGTGGACTCCGGTATGACATGAGTGGATCAAGAGGTTTGGAGCCAAGACAAGAGAATTAGCTCAAGTGGTAAAGTGCTCGCTTTGCCCGCGAGAGGCCGCGGGCTCAATGCCTGCATTCTCCAGCGGGAAGGGAGCCACATTCCCTTCCCTTCTCTTGCCCTTGTTTTAGAAGCCATTGACAGTCAGTGGGCTGAGGTCCTCCAGTGGCCTCCATCCCTCTCCCCGCTTGGCCTCCCAAAAAGCCAGCCCTTGCGGGGCAGAAAGCTGTTCGTCCACGGCCCTTCTCCCCCTTGCGGTGGCTGGGAGGCTGGAGATAGGTTGGGGAAGTTAGCTCAACTGGAAGAGCATGGGAGAAGTAGTGAGATCGATACACATATTCTCCAGCCTGCTCTGCTGTAGAGGGGGACCTGCCCCTTTCTTGCTGAGCTGTCACTAGAACATGATCCCTTTCCCCTTCCCTCCCAGTCTACACAAAGCTGATTGGCTGGGAGGAAGTGCCACTCAACTACAGAATTACTCACATCCCAGGGGTCCATGAAGGGAATGAGGAGAGATGGGGGGGCACGTGATACCAGCTCAGCTGAGACCATGTAAGCCACACAGCCTCCTGATCTCACCCAGCATGGCAGCCGTGGACCAGAGCACAGAGACAGCTGGGAGAAAGCCAAAGTGGGGAAGGGCTGCATTGGTCTGGAACAGTGAGTCTGTGGGTGTCTATCCTGGCAGAGGCAGGGTTGTTTTGCTGTATGCTGGGCCAAGGGCCAGGGAGCCTGTGTGAGCCCTGCTGGAGTTCCTGAACCGGGTTCTGCTCCTGGCTTTGCTTGGGTTAGAGGAAAGTGGTGAAGATAAGAACGGTCCTCCTGGGTGAGGCCAATGGTCCATCTAGCCCAGTATCATGTCTATCCCTGTGTTGTCCTCTTAAGTTTGGTGCTTGTTCCAGGGGCTAACTCTCACCCTCCGACACACTCCAGGACGGGAGCGTTGGTGTTTGTGCCGAGGCACGTGTTAGGGACTCGGGCCTCCTTCCCCAAATCTGGATAGCCCCCATCTCAGGCTGTGTTCTGCCTAGGGCCATGGAGCCCTTGCCTTTTTTGCACGGTGCCTGGACATCAGCCTAGTTATGGGGAATTAGCTCAATTGGTAGAGTGCTTGTTTTGTGTGTGCGAGGTAGTGGGATCAATGCCCATATTCTCCAAGCAGTTGACTCAGGGCTCCTGATGAGCATGGTGGCTGGGCTCGCCAGACAGTTGACCTTTGGCCTTCTTGTCCACAGCCACCTAGGGGCTCCTTTTTACATTGGGAGCATTAGGACTGTTTGGGTTTTTCTGGGTATGTGTTTGTGCCAAGGCGCGTGGCTGGGACCCGGGACCCCTTCCTCAACTGTGGGATGCCCCCCAATTTGAGACGCTGATCTGCTTAAGGCCCTTTCTTTGTTTGGCTGGCGCTTGGGCAGTGGGCCAGTGGTGGGGAATTATCTCAAGCAGTATAGAACTCGCTTTGCATGCGAGATGTAGTTGGGTCGATGCCCACATTCTCCAGGCATATGCTTCAGGGCTCCTGGTGAGTATGGTCGATTGTCCCACCAACCTCCTCTTGCCCTTGCTCTCAGCTGGGGAGGCAGTTGGCCAGGCTCGCTCTGCTCACCCTTGGGACCAAGTCAAGGAAGGAGCTCAGAGAGGGAGGAAAGGAGGTAGCTGGAATCTCCTCCCACCAGGCATGCCCTGTGCAGCATCTGTGCTGGCTGGAGCTACAAGGGCTTGCCTTAGGGATCGGGGGGTTGAACTGCCTCCCAGGGCACCTTGTTCAGGTGACGTCGTGCTGATACTTCCCACCCACATTACCTGCCGACCACGTGTGGAGCTTAAAAGCAACGAGTCAGGTATTGCATCCTCTGGAGACGATGAAAGGACCGAGCCTTAGCAGGGTCAGCTGGATCACCCAGGTAACTCCTCCGCAGCAGGAGTGTCCCTCCTCCACTGCCAGCTGCAAAAATAAATGTGGTTCAAAGTCTGATACTAATAGTAATGATGGAGTCAAACATTAGAGTCCTGCACTTAGGACGGAAGAATCCCATGCACTGCTACAGACTGGGGACCGAATGGCTAGGCAGCAGTTGTGCAGAAAAGGACCTAGGGGTTATGGTGGACGAGAAGCTGGATATGAGGCGACAGTGTGCCCTTGTTGCCAAGAAGGCTAATGGCATTTTGGGCTTATAAGTAGGGGCATAGCCAGCAGATCAAGGGATGTGATTATTCCCCTCTATTCAACATTGGTGAGGCCTCATCTGGCCCCAGTTTTGGGCCCTACACTACAAGAAGGATGTGGAAAAATTGGAAAGAGTCCAGCGGAGGGCAACAAAAATGATTGGGGGGCTGGAGCACATGAGTTATGAGGAGAGGCTGAGGGAACTGGGATTGTTTAGTCTGCAGAAGAGAAGAAGGAGGGGGGATTTGATAGCTGCTTTCAACTACCTGAAAGGGGGTTCCAAAGAAGATGGCTCTGAGTCTAGACTGTTTCAGTGGTACCAGATGACAGAACAAGGAGTAATGGTATCAAGTTGCAGTGGGGGAGGTTTAGGTTGGATATTAGAAAAAACTTTTTCACTAGGAGGGTGGTAAAGCACTGGAGTGGGTTACCTAGGGAGGTGGTGGAATCTCCTTCCTCAGAGATTTTTAAGGTCATGCTTGACTAAGCCCTGTCTGGGATGATTTAGTTGGGGATTGGTCCTGCTTTGAGCAGGGGATTGGACTAGATGACCTCCTGAGGTCCCTTCCAACCCTGATATTCTATGATTAGTGAATTATATGCATGATTGTGATCATAAACATAACATAAATGCCAAAATAATTAGAAAAATTAATTCCTGTTCTTAATAAAAGAGAAAAGAACCCTTAATTGCATATGTTAAAATCAAGTAAATATGTTTTTAGTGAGGTGAAAAACAACTGACTAAAATAAAGTTAGATAATGGCAATAACAATGAGTGTGTCTGTTAGAGAAAGTAAGCAGATTTAAGCAGTTTTTATTTATCTCTACTAAAGAGAGTGTACAAAGTATCAAATTTGTTTCTGATATCGGTGTTAAAGCTCCAGAACTGATGCCTAAAAGTTTGGGATTGGGAATATCTCGCTATATTATCTCCGTATTATTCTAAAATTACATATAAACTTAAAATTTGGCTTTAATTGGTGTTTGTACATTTTTTTTTCTTTATATAGGAATTAGATACAGTGTTCCTAGGGTTGCCAACTTTCTAATCGCACAAAACCGAACACCCCTTCCCTGGCTCTTCCCCGAGGCCATGCATCTTCTAGACCATGTATGTTTCCACATAGAAAAC
Organism: Platysternon megacephalum; assembly: GCA_003942145.1. NCBI lineage: Eukaryota > Metazoa > Chordata > Testudines > Platysternidae > Platysternon > Platysternon megacephalum. The sequence continues at coordinate 3,573,190 of QXTE01000046.1, forward strand.
AGAAATTGCCAAACCCTGATTGCCTTACGTATACAAGTTCTGAATTCATTGGAATAACTCTCATGAGCAAGGGTGGCAGGATTTGTCCAGAAAATTAAGTCCATATAAAACAAGGATCAATAGGTATAGTGAAAGTGACTATTAATATAGGGCCAGATTGTAAACCCTTTACTCCCATGGATCAGAAATTCCTTACCTGACAAATTCCTAGTTAAGTCAATGGAATAACCTGTGTGAGTGTTCTGATCACCCACAGGAGTAAAGAATTGACAATGTGGGCCTCCTGTAGGAAATAGTTATAATGTCAATATATGTAATTGTCACATATATTGAACATTACATTGGAATATATAAACTATTAACTATTTGTGTACAGCAGATATCATGCTTTACATCTGCAGGTATTAAAGCCATATTGAAGGAGAATAAAACAAAACTACTTTAAAAATTGAGATAAATACATACAAAATTGTGATTGTACCCAGCAAATAAATGATAGCTCTGTTTAAAAAGTCAGCTACATTTACATGACAATGGTAGACAATCAACATTTATTGGAAGTACAATTAAAACAGGTTCTATGTGCAATAAGTAGGAGCTGCATGTTAATTGACTAAATACCTTGATGAGGTAAAAATGATCATCTACATTATTTTTCCATCTTTTGTTCCATACAAATGTACCAAAAAGATGTCCTCTGTAGAATGACTATACAGGTCTGTCTCATCTTACGCTGGGGTTACGTTCCACGGTCAGTGCCTAAAGCGAAAACCGCATATAGTCAAAATTACATTGAGTGTAATGGCGGGCAGAATCGCCTGCACTACAGAAACAGTATTTAAATTATTATTTTTCTCTTTTTTTGTTTGTTTTTTTTCTTGTTTTTTGCCGACCACATAAAGCTGAAATCGCACATGTTAAATGCGCCTAAGATGCGACAGACCTGTAATTCAATAGGGAAAGATTTCTGGACACAGAACACGAGGCTTGGGTTCAGGATGCATTGGGCAAGGGACTAGTTTGTAAATAAGAACATTTTAAGGTTTTGGTTTTCCTAAACTAGAAAATTGTTGCACTAGATATTTGATCAATTGTATTGTAGTAGTCTTAGCAGTGAAAATTCCTATCTTGTTTTTGAAAAGGCTGCCATTATGTTCTAACAAAAAACAACACTGGAAGACTTTGAATCATCTTGCTCTTCGGTATTGCTTTCTTCTGTACCACATATGTTGCTGAAAAAGGTGTCCTGCTGTGTGGTCTAAATTGCCCTTTATTCTTTATCCTCAGCCTCCATATGCTAGGAAACTGTCCTTTTACTTCAGTAGGCTTTGGATCAGGCCCCTGTCCTTAAAGAAAGGTGAACATTGCTTTATCCTCTGGCATACAGAAGATAAATACCAGTATATAAGAAAGAACATTGAGATCCTTCCTCCTAGGTAAGCTATCAGCTACTAGAGGTCATAGGGAAAATAAATAAAGGAGACTGAGATTAGTTCACATCATGAGTTCCTGGACAACTCTCTTTATACTTAGCATCTGCCATAAAGTTAATTTAAATATTAAGTGTATTCTCTCTGCAAGACATGGGGTAATTTCCATTAAAGTTAATGTGAGTTCTTCATGCATCAAGGAAACAACATGCCTTAATGTTTCTAGGTTTCCATTCTCTTCTCTATTTACAGAGTGGCAGCAAACGGATCATTTCTAGAGGGACAGTTTAAAATGGAATTGGCAAGTTTGGTACTTTTGCTATTTTTTTCCTTAAATAAATATGTTTCATGGTACAGTTTCCCCTCCCACCATCCCCTTTTATTCTAAAGCCTAGTTTAAGCTTAAAATTTTGCTGGCATAACTACACTGCCAAAACTTTTAGGGTAGACACAGCTTATACCTGCATATGCAAAAGGGTAGGGGGGAATTAAGGTACTACAGGCAGCCTAATTTTGGCATTTCCTTATTTTTGAGTGACTGACTTTGCAACCTTAAATGTGTTCTTTTAACAGAGCTTTTGTGTGTGCTATTTCGTAGGTTTTTTTTTTTTTAAGTAAACTGAAAACACAAATTCTATCATGTAGTATCACATTGGCATCCACAGGGCTCATGAGCACACAGACCTCTGCTGCTTGAGCTAACAGAAACTGATAGAGGATGACAACTTACTATTGCTAAATGGACCAGAAGCAGACACTTCAGCAGTGGGTTTCACAGATATTTGTGGACAGCAGGAGACTGGTGAGAGTCTGGAATCTTGGTTTCCATTCCAGGCTGTGGAGGGGAGTGTGTTCTAATGGGCTCAGATTCTTCTTGACATTGCCCTCAAGTGTGAACTTCCTGCTTCTGTACTCTCCAACCTGTTCCTGAGCAGCATTGGTTTCCTGGTCCTTGTCCCAGTCCCATTCCCCTTGACTACTCAATCCTAGTCTCTACTCCTCAGGCTCCTCATCCACATCATAATTTCTTTTCCAGCCAGTCCTAGTCTAAATTGCTGGGGTCATTGTCAGAGTCTCAATCTTCCTTCATTCTCAACATTTCACTCCCTCCCCACATCCAGTCCCAGTTTCCTTGCCTTGCCTGTTCCAGTTGCCCCTCTTTCTCTCAAGTTTACTGACCCAACCGGTTCCATTCATTGCCCAACTCCCAATCCCAGTCTCACCAGACAACGGTTCCCAATTTACTCCTTTCTCTCCCTCCAGTTTGGCTGTTGACCTCTCTGCTGTCGAGCCAGGTATCTTCCTGCTCCACACTGCCTGTCCATCAGCAGGGGTGTCATAGACAGCACAGGAGAGAGAGGCGCTCAGTTCCACTACCCAGCCCGACTCCTCCTTGGAGCATCTGGGACAAGCCATTACATGGAAAGTCCTTCTAAGACCCCGAGCTTTGGACTAGAGCATGCTCAGTCACTCCATGGGGATGGCGCATGTGCAGAGGGAATTGGGGGAAGGAAATGGGGGACCATCTACACTCAAGTGATTTAGTTTACATCCACATTGCAAAGTGGGCTGGTTACCAGCCCCAGTGTTAGCCGCCTGACTGGGCCAGCAAACCCAGGGATAAAGCACCACCCACTCAGAGGTTTTTGTGTGCAAATGGGAGCTGGGTTAGGGACAACACACAAGTAAGATGACAAGTTAACTCTGCAGTGAAGACAAGCCCTGTCTGACTGCTTGCATGAAAATGTTTGCATTATCAGGGCTATTGTCTTCTGCTTTTGTTCTTGGTGAATCTTTTCTACAACTCTTCTTCAGGGGCCATGTTTTCCCTCATACTTATTTTTTCTCTTTCCCATTTTAAAAATTATTGATTGTTTGTCTCTAAACCTTTCTAGTCCTCTCCTTTCTTTACTTTCTGACAGTCATCCTCCCTTCCATCTCCTATTATTTTTCATATATTTTAATCCTGTGCTTGGGTTTTCTTCTCTGTTCTTTGTTAAACCTCTTTGCACTCATTCTTTCATCTTCTCTCTCCTTCATTGTTCCATCATTCTTTCTCCCCCTTCACCATTTTCTCTCTTTCCCCTTTATTTCTCTCTCCATTTTTTGTATCTGGGGCACCCATCGCTGTAGATACAATAATTATGATATCCATAGAGTTATCTACAGCAGACTCTGCTCTCCATCTATTCCAGATTCAGGGCGGGGGTTGTTTTGTTTTTCTCTGCTTCTTTTCCTTTTATAGCTGTTATAATTCCTTCTATTTGGTAATGTGGGGAGACGTTTGCCAAAAGTGAATTTTGCAATGGTCATAGAAAATAGCCAGGTGTGGGTTCAGTCTTCTCTCTTCTTGTGGATTATTCCATAATGAGGGACTTTCAGCTGATGACACCTCGTCCCTGACTTTCATGAATTTCATTCTAGGCTCTCTGTGCTGCATTGTCTATGACGAACACAGCTGTGAAGGTGTGTTGTGAATGGTACAGGGTTCTGCAATGTAGTCAGGTGCAAACACATTGAAGGCCCTAAAGATTTAGGGTCTAATTTGGGAAAGCTCCTAAACACATGCCAGTGCATCCCTAATGTCCTTAGATGACGTTGACAATCCCAGCCTTAGTCCAGGCTGTTCAATTGGCAATGGAAATGAACTGGGAGTTCATGGAGAGCGCAAAGCTCCAGAATGATGTGGTCTCTTCCATTTTTCCTGTAGAGAAGGAGGGTTGCAGCATTCTGCAGAAGTCAGACTTTGTAAGAATCTGCAAGGCTCAAACTTGGGACCACAGAGATTCTGAACCACTGATGCTGCTGCCTCACCATCAGGGAAGACACTGTAAAGCTTGACTTGGCAGGCAGTACCGCCCCTCAGGGCCTGTGTGGCAGCCCTTCATAACCCACTGATTGGCCAATAGCGGTATATAAACCAGGAAGCCATGCTGGGGAAGCTGTCTGAGAAACAACACAGACTTCCTGCTTGCTCTGCTCCAGATCCTGCTTGTGATAGAGCCTGGACTTTGATCCTCGTTTGTCCTTGACTTTGCTATTTGATTGCTATCTGTAACCTGGTGCCTGACCCTCACTTCCTGGTACCCTGACCCAGCTTGACTCCAACCCTGCTATCTCCCTACAACTTCATGCCTGGCTCGGACTTCCTGGCATTCTAATCCAGCTCCCTCCTAACCCTGTACTTGTCTCTGGATTGCAATTTAGCAGCTGAGCAGGGCACGCTAGCCTCCCATTTCTTGGCCCTGACAGAATTTCTGTGTTACTCTATCTTCAGCCCCAGCTGCAATGAGTTCTAATAGCCCATTTGGAAGCTGATGAACACATGGATAATTGTGGCCAGATCCACATATAACAGGAGGAGACACAGTTTCCTGGCAAGTGGGAGCAGAAAGAATACATTTCATGCCACTGTCTACCTTTGTATGCCAGATTACTAATAACCCCAGAAAGATCCATGGAATGAGTGCTACCTTTGTCATATTCCCATTGATTTCCACAGGCTTTGGATCAAGCCCTGTCTTCCGGCCAGTGCTTACCCTAGGCAATTTCCCTCAATACATCAGTTGGGGACCTCAAATATATGTCCCAGTGCAGCACACACTCTGCACATGGCTAGGACCAGCCCTGTCCATATTTGTGTTGATGAACTTCATGTTTCAAAGGATAAAATTGTTCCTTAAACCTCAGGATACATTTGTGTTTGCAGAGAGGCATGTTAAGTTTCCTTGGAAACCACTACTACTCTTCTTCACTCGACTCTTGATTGAATACCTCTCTCTTGAGGGCGGAGAGGGAGGGAGAAAACTGTCTTTATTAACAACATTGGATTGTATCTTTCTTCAGTGTTTTGCCCCCATGTCCCCATTCTTAGCATTTGCTGGGGGTAAAAATGCATAAGAATTCTCAAGAAGCTACTTATCCATCAGTAAAAAGGAATAGGAGTACTTGTGGCACCTTAGAGACTAACAAATTTATTGTAGCATAAGCGAGCTGTAGCCCACGAAAGCTTATGCTACAATAAATTTGTTAGTCTCTAAGGTGCCACAAGTACTCCTGTTCCTTTTTGCGGATACAGACTAACACGGCTATTACTCTGAAACCTGTCATTATCCATCAGTGTGTTCTTTTAACGTTTATGTAGTGAGTTCAGGGAAGCTGATATTTATAGTTCAAACTGTAAAAGCTCAGTGACAAGGCCTATACTTTGTGTCCTAAAATTCATAAGAACATAAGTACGGCCATACTGGGTCAGACCAATGGTCCATCTAGCCCAGTATCCTGTCTTCCAACAGTGGCCAATGCCAGGTGCCCCAGAGGTAATGAACAGAACAGGTAATCATCAAGTGATTCACTCCGTGTAGCCCATTCCCAGCTTCTGGCAAACAGAAGCTAGGGACACCATCCCTGTCCATCCTGGCTAAAAGCCACTGAATAACATTCATAACAAGCTCATGCAGGTTAAACATAAAATAACTAAACCAGAGGTGTGATTTATCTTATGAACCTGTTGGACTTTTATCTTGCTCACAAAGTTTCCAGTCAACGCCCCAGAGATGTTGGAGGCTCCTCTGTAGAATTACTGTTGAGTTATTTTGCCAGGTCAAACACAAAGGAGAGGAATTCATCATACACTTTTATTCTATAAACTCACTAGGGTAGCTGGGATGTAGCCACTTATGCTCTTTCCCCATTGAAAATGCCATTGTTCGGCAGCCATTTGCTAGGAAGTAGAAAATAGAATGGAGAAGTAGGAGTTACAAACTGGGAAAAGGTTGCAGCTTCCATAAGTTTTACACAAAATCAAACTACTTATTTAGATTGAAATTCTCCCCCTGTATGTGGGTAGAAAGGTACAGAGTGCATAGAAAATGTTACTGCTTGAGCAGGGGCATATTACCATTTCTAGCTGTACTATACATCACACAAAGAGCTGAAGGTAGGCGTGATGGAGGCATGACTTTGGCACTGGTTCCCCTACATGTTGGCTAGAGATTATAAACCTGCTGGCGCTCCAAAAAAGAGGTTAAGCAGCTGTTCCTTATAGCACTTTTCTCAGTGTCTCTGCAAAAAGAAAAAAGCTTTCAACCACTGCTGTTCACAAACACACACAATGACTACAACAGCCACAAAATTACTGAAGTTCTAATTATTGTTTGTTTGGGGGTGGGTTGAGTAACAGCTCTGTGAATCATTGTGAGAAGAAATTTCTCATTGATTTTCTTCCTTCTTTCTTCACTGTTTTCATAGTGTATTTTGTTTGATATTATTTTGTCGGCTGTGGTAAGTATGCATGTAAAGCAGATTGGCTGTGAGTAGTAGGCAGCAATGGTAACATAGGCTCTATGTTTTGATGTCACAACTCCTATGTAGTACTCAATATTACAAATTCAGTAAAAAATTCTTGGCATGCCCACTGCTCCTCAAGGCATTTGCTCAGAAGGTAACTCCTTTCATGTGGAATATCAAGAGAGTGCCTGCACCACCTATCATGCCTTTACAAGGGCCTGATTCTGCAGTCCTTACTCAGCCAAAACTGCCATAGGCTTCTGTGGGAGCACAAAACCCTGGCCTGCTGCACAGTATGGCGCACTGGAAATTAGGATTTTAATTAGAGCTCACAATCACTATTTGGCTTATGATTACAAATATTAGAAGGGTTTATTGGGTTTTTCTATCTGATATTGCCTGGAATCATTTGTCAAATATAAATCCTAGTGCTTCTAAAAAGGAGCATCTAGCACACCACTCTGGATTTCTTTCATGCTGAAAAACACATGAGCCAGATCCGCAGCTAATGTAAGTTGGAATACCTTTATTAAAGTCCCTGTAACCATATATCTGCTCCATTCCCACGGAAATCAAAGAAGCGACTCCAATTTATATTAGCTGAGGATCTGGTTCACCATTTCCATTGCTGCATAAATTGACAGCATTATTAACTTAAAGGTATAAGCCAAATGTTGACATATGTACCCTTCTTCTGGGAAGCAAATTCTCATAGCATGTTCATGTTACTCAGAAGGTGTGCTTCAAAGATACACATTGCCGCTAGCAGTATTTATAGGATGATTTTACAAATGATAAAACTCTCTGTAGGTCACTAACTTTCAACCCACCAGTTTGCCACAGCTCCTTAACTTCTTATTCTGTACCTTCTTCAACCTTTTTTTTTAGATACTAGCATTCTAGGTACTGGTTCACAAAGGTACCTGCTTATAATTTCACATATCTCATTCTGAATATTATATTCCAAGTGTTGATGAGCCATAAGGTACTCCCTAACTGTAGTTGGTACAGAATATTCATGCATCTTTGCTTTGACAAGTTTTCTAATGCCAAAGCTGACTTTAGCTTTGCAAAGGGTTGTGGCATGCTTGACATGGGTGAACAGGATTGTGGGAAGAGCATAAATTATTCAGTTAACATAACTTCTCAACACTTTATTATTTTAATACCAAGCACATGATACTTATTAATGTGGTGTGTATTCTGTCTAAATGTTTTGGCTAACAGCATTTTATTAATGGAAAGCATGCATGTACCAACAATTTTTTGGAAAATAATACAGTGCATTCATATTCTCAAGATAAATCATCTTGGCTGATGTCCTGTCCAAGCCCTGATTTAACATTGAAGTCTTTGAACAGTGTTCCTGTAGGTTTTATGAATAGCTTTCTCTTCATTCATTCTTGTGGGTATCCTATTAGTATCTCACACAGTGCTTATGTTTATCCAATAAAATCCATTTGTTTCATCTCCTTTCTCTAGCTTATCTTCTGAATTCAAGCTTCAGTATCCTGTAACAGCAGCGACTGGAATCAATGGATACTGACCCCTATCATGTGATAAATGTTAATATAATTGTACCCTTGACCCAAGTCAGGTGACTGGGTCTAGGCAATATAGTGCAGTCTCTTATTAACAACTATGTTGTCACTTTGCAAGATTATGATGTTTTTCACAAAGTCAAACTGGTTTATGTTCAGGATTTGACATGGACAGTGTTTTTGAAGATGGATCTGCCCAAATCTTTGGACTCCCCCAAACCTGGACAACAAACAGTGAGTGGGGAGAAGGAGAAGATGGAAGTGACTAATGCAGGGGTACTCAAACTGGGGGTCGGGACCCCTCAGGGGGTTGTGAGGTCATTACATGGGGAGTCACGAGCTGTCAACCTCCACCCCAAATCCCACTTGCCTCCAGCATTTATAATGGTGTTAAATATATTAAAAAGTGTGTTTAATTTATTAGGGGGGCGCACTCAGAGGCTTGCAATGTGAAAGGGGTCGCCAGTAAAAAAGTTTGAGACCCACTGGACTATGCATTGCCTGCTTAGCAACTCACAATTGTGAGAGGAGGACTTATGTGTCTTTCCAAGACACCCTCATGGGTGGAAGTTCACCTAATAGATATTGTTGATCTATTAATTGCTGGCTTGCCCAAGTTTATACTTTATTCCCCTTCTTTCCCCCCTTCACATTTTCCCCCCCCCCCCCCCAAAAAAAGTTATCTTTGTTTTAAATCCCTGGACTCAGGGCCAGATCCTCTGAAGGTAAATCAGTGGGAATTAGAAGCCTAAATATCTTTGAGGATCTGGGCCTCAGGGCTTGCATGTGGGAAAACATTGCCTATCAAGGGTATCCTGGGAAGGTAATTGAGTTTTCCCAGGTTTCAGAGTGGTAGCCTGTATCAGCAAAAACAACAAGGAGTCCTTGTGGCACCTTAGAGACTAACAAATTTATTTGGGCATAAGCCTTTCATGAGCTAAAACCTGCTCGAGCTAGTGTTGTTTAAGTTGTCAGAAGAAATCTCCAGATAATTGAACCCAGCCCTTTCTGTTACTGACGATACCAGGCAGAAGGGTTATATGTATATTATAAATGTTAAATATATCCTATTATCCTGTTTCAATATTATCAAAACAATTCAACGCAATCAAAACAAAACAGTGTGGTGTTTCTGAATTGAAATTTTTTGGACTTCCATTCTGCACTAAATTTTGTTCCAATATGTAATGAAAAACAGATTTTGAAATGTTAGAATTTCCGACTTGACAGGAATTCCCTTTTCTGGCCAGCTCTACTTAGAATCCATCTAGAGTGCTCAGCGCCTTGCCAAATTGAGCCGTATATTTTTGGGAATAAAATAAAAGCTAATTAAGACATGATTCTTATGACAGCATTTTGTCAGTGCTTACAGCTGCATTCTTTTCTAAAGGATAAAAGAAAATGTAAAATGGTAATTGATTTTATTGGAAACTTTTGAGTTGCATTTATCAGGCACTTTGTTTGCTTACCAAATTGTACATCATCATTACTATTAATGGTTTAAAATATAAGCTTAGGGACAATTATATGGACAAATAGTATATAATTGTGGGCTTTCAAATCTTTCCAGATCACTGACAGAAAATCTCCTGTCTTGAAGAAGTACTGTTTTTAAAAAGAGAGAGACTAAAGAGAATTGTTATTATATATTACAAATGGGCCAGGGCTGTGGTATTTAAATTAGAATCCAGTCTTCCACAAAGTTTGGGGGTATCAAAATCAGTGATCTGATTTAGCCTTTTATATTGATGGACCAAAGTTTTGAAAGTAATGGACTGATTTTATAATGTGTCTGAACATATTTGCATCTAGTGGCTAGCCCCAGTAATGATAACAGCCTGCTATTTAGTCACGCTCGAAGAAGTTCTTCTCTTTTGGGTCAGCTGGTAGAAGCATGTTTTCAGTGCTCAAGATTCCCAAGTTCACTCCCCACTCACAGCTGTAACTGTATTACATGAAGTTTAGATGTGGATTCCATCTTCCACAGTTTGTGAAGGGGGTGGTTGGGATCTGATGTTCCAGTGTGTATGTAGTATATTATTCCATACAAAAATACATCCCTGGAAAGAACATTATTAAGGTTACAAAGTCAAGCACCCTAAAATAATGAAATGCCAAAAATAAGGTTGCCCCTGCAACTTTAATTCTGCCCCCGGGTGCATATGCATTTTGTTACAGAGATAAGGAATTGTTGGCAATTCTTGCAATTTTATCATGAGTAATGTGATTGGTGGCCCATGTTGCGGGTGGTCTCTGGATAACACACACAGCTCCAGCTTTCATATAATTTTCAGACTTGCCAAGGAGTAATGCCCCACCTTTCCCATTTCTCCGCTTCCTGGGCAAGAGCAAGCAATCACAGCTGTTGCAGGAGGCATGCAGAGCTTCCCCCCGCCCCCGCATAGGTACTGACAGAAGCTTGAAGCGCTGGGTATTGGAATAGGGAGGATAGAGCATTTTTGAAGGAGGGAGCAGAAAGAACCGAACAGCTGAAGGTGGCTCTACTCCCTCCTTCCCCCTCTCGTGAAAAGTGGACCTGCTCCTCCCTCCGCCTAGCTCTCCTTGCAACACCAGGTCTGGGAAAGGTGAGAAGATCATGTTGGAGCTGCCCCTCCCCCAGGCCTGGGAGGGGGTGAAGAACCTCTACAGCTGTACAAGGAGCTAGGTGAGCAGAGTTCATGTGGCTCTGAAGCAGATATAGAGGCTAGGAGAGGCACAAAATGAATTGGTGTTGGGCTGGGAGTTGTGCATTATCAAGTGATGGGAGCCGGGGGAAAATTAATTGATATGGGGCTGGGGGGCATAGAATTAATTAATTTGCACAGTTGGGCTTCTAGCTTCTTCTGAACCCTCCTCACTGTTAGGCAACGTCTTAAGCAAAATTTGTAAATTTTAGATAAATGAAAGATTTGTTTGTGGGTGGTGGTTTTTTGAGTGGGTGGTTTTGTTGTTTGATTTTTGTGTTGTCATGAGATGTTGGCAAGTATGGATTTTGGAGGAGTAAAATGAATTAGACTTAATGTGTGTGTTGTAATGTGCTAGCTCAAAGCTGCGTGTTGTTACACAAACATTGGAGGTGTGCAGCAGGAGTTAAACATATGCTTTAATTCTTTTTCAATCAAATGATTTGAGGGGGGAGGGGGGTTTGCCCCATGGTGGCTGAACTTTTGTGGTGAGCAATTCTGATGGGGCAGAGCCCAGCTGGCGTAAATCAGTTTGTAACTCTGCTGAGGCTCCCTATTGTAATGACTAGATGCATGGAAACTTTAATGACCCCATGCTAGCAGGAGTTTCATTTTACACCCCATCTGAAGGAGACCCTCTCCAGCAGCATAGTGTCCCTCCTGCCACACTGGGCCATGGACTTAGCACTGACTAAGAGTGACGAATGCCACATCACACACAATCAGCACTTCCTTTAGCGCCATGAGTGTAATTGATAGGAAACAAGGCATCTCCCTCCATAGATTCCAGTTTCTCTCCTGTCCAACTTTCAGCCCCCAGCTAGAAGGGGGAGAGAGAGGCCTGCAGCACAGAGGAGTCAGAGGCTGATGGTGAGCACAGCACTGGCTTTCTCTCCCTTCCCCTGATGGCTGCCTAGGGCTGGGCAGGGAGGAGGAACTGGAAGTTGCAGCCTCCTGTGCTGAGGACAGCTCTGTCCCCTTGCAGGGCAGGCAGGAGCTGGGTCACTAGAGCCAGCTCAGCTCCTTCCTTGCCTTGCTCCACCAGCAGTGAGTGCAGAGCAGGGGGAGCATTGTCAGGCAGGCAGAGAGCTGAGCCAGGTGCAGAGAAGATACTGAGCTGCTGGCTTCCAGCCCAGCTGAAGCACCATCTCCTTCTCTCCCACCATGAAGGATCTGAAGAACGGATCTTGAAAGGGAAGGGAGAGCAGCATACGAAGGAAAGGTAGGAGGGAATGTGGGATGGGGAGGGAGACAGGCGTGTGGGAAGCCACAATGAGGAGTTTGCAGGGAGAGGAGGATAATTGGGAGCGGGGGAGAAATGAATATGGGATATGAGGAAAGAGAGAGGAGACATTTGGCCCTTTGAAAGGAGGGGAGAAAGGGAAAGGAAGGGGAAACGTAGGAAATGTGGAGGAAGGTGAGAGGAAGAGAGACGAGAGGAGGAGAGTGGGATGGGTTTAGGATGGCTTTTGGTGACAGGTAGTTGGGGCTGGGTTATGTCGGGGTAGAGAAGATAGTGAGGAAGTTTTGGAAGAAAGTATTGGATGGGGAGTGAGGAGTGGGAAACTAGGGGAGCACAGGGGATTTGTTGGGAAGGAAGGGCAGAGAAGAGGATTTTGGTGATGCGGGAGAATGCCAAGGAGAGAGAAGATTGTGACGGGGTCTGGATGACAAGTAGGAGAGATAGAGAGAAGGAGAACAGGGATGTTTAAGGACAACAGACACAGTGAATTTTGGAGGGAAGGGAGGACAGAGCGAGAGCATTTTGTGGCAGAGGTAGAGGTAAGACCAATGGGGTGTGGTGAGGAGGTGGGAGTGAGTGAGTGATGAGGAAGGATGAAGGGATTGATGAGGAAAGAGGCCTTTGGAGACAGGGCGATTCATGGGGCCTCTGCAGCCACTTTATGCTGCACAGCAGCTGTAAGGTGCCCTCCCCACACCCCTTAAAATACATAAGGCAAATTGGGCATCCCCAGCAGGTGCGGATGTGTCTCTACCCTTCCCTTCCAATGGCATCTTCAATGCAAGGGGTATTCTGTGGTGTGTCGTGGGCAGGAAGGGTGTGTTCCAAGAGAGAGGGGACGGCTTAGGTGGTCTTGGGTCTCTCTGTTCCTTGGCTGTTGCCTGTCACAAGTCCCATGGGAGCCTTGGGTAGCCCTGACAGCTTCCCTAACCAGTGACAGTGGCTGAACCAGTGACCAGCAGCTAAGAATCATTGATAGGAGAGGATCTAGCCATCCATCCCATCCCAGTGCTGGTCTCTGCACTACTGTGGAGATTAATGTGGGCCTCAAACACCAAGCAAAGATTGCTGCTGGGAAACCTGGGGGAGTCCTGAAAAGGATCTGTTGAACACAGGACAGACAGCACCAAAGTAAGCACTGGGAGGCTCAAGGGGATGGGACCTTGTGGCTCAGTCAGAGAGGGTCTTTGTCCTACCCAACTTTGTGGGCACAAGTACTGCACTGTGTGGCACCCTAGTGTTACTTAAGCATCCCTCTGTAAGAACTAACCCAGCTTGACCTTGCATAGCTCCTGAGAGCTGACAAGATCACAGCATGAATTTACAAGCAGAGGAGATGGTCTCCAGCCTGTTGTTTTTGTATCTGTGTCAAGAACGACTTGCTAATAATTCTGATTTATTTTTTCAATCTGTGGTAAAGACAGAGGTTTTCCATTTTCTTTTTCTTAGGAGAAATGTTATTAGACTAGCTTTTCTTCTCTGTGGGGTACAGGCAAATTAGCCTCATCACCACATGCCCCCTACATTGGCAAGATCCCACTGCCACCTGCTCCAAAACTTCAATAGAAATAAGCAAATTCTTCTGGTTAAATAATCGCAATTGATGTATGAGTCCTGCAGTATCAGAAGTTTTGTTTTCATGCTTTCTCTTTGTGTCCTTAAATTCAGATTTATTCTTCTAGTAACTAGTCATGCTTTTTAGCTCTTGAAATTCTTGGAAATGTAATTAATTCTCAAAGCAGAGAATCAAGCTGAGGAGAAATAGCTCCTAAGTTTTGAGTATCCAGAGCATTAGAAAATAACAGAGTAAAACCAACCTCTTGCAAAGAAATTGATTTTTCGAGGGGGGAGAATTAGTTTCTGAGAGGACTGGAGCAGCTAAATGTACAGCTGGATTGTTTTTCAACTTATTTTTCTTTTTATAAACATTATTTTTAAAGTGAATATAGGGCTTATGACGGGGAGGAAATGGCAACACTGGAGACCTGAGTCCTGTGTTTAGCCTTACAACAAGCACAGCATGTAATGGTAGCAGTGCACATTTCTTCGCACCTAGTGTGTCTCAGCCCTGAAAGAATGACCACCCTCAGGAACTCTAGCATAGGTGCGGTATATAGAGGCAATTCCAATGCAATATAGTGTAGTATTATGGAAATGGAAATGCAGGGCAAAACTACAATGATCCTTAACCCAAACCAGCATGACTAGTGTGGGGATACTGTTCCACTGGTGATTCTAATAGTGCTATCCCACTGGTTCAATTAGCAGCCATTCAACTGGTATAATTTATTATGTCTATTGCAGTAGCACCTAGGGCAGGGCCTCATTGTACTAATTGTTCGATGTAAATTACATAGATGGGCTGTGCCCTAGAGAGCTCATAATGTAAGAATTAGGGAGGACAAAGTACCAATAGAAACAGATATTCTGCATAGGTAAGTAGATGCACTGATCCTAGTAGTCACAAATGGCCACTAGCCCATTCAGTGCTAAATGATCGGCATCACCACAAAGGCAATTCTCTTATGTAGACTGGACCTGTGGGTCAGAGTGTAGTTCAGCTCCTGTGTTCATTCAGCCCTTCTCCTCTCAGCTCAGTCTGCCGAAGAATATCAACTATGATTGTGTTTTTTGGGAGCATGACAATAATACTTCTCCGCTGTGGTCTGGTGTGCATCTCATTTCAATAGTCCTCAAGCAGGTATCGAATGGGATTGATCACAGTTGACTCGGCTTCATGGAAACTAATGATTCAGAACAGAAAGACTGCAGTTTCTGTCACTAATCCACTAAGCCCTGGAGCACACACAATTTATATCACCTGGAGCAGAAGCAGATTGTCTTGCTCAGAGAGTGACCTGATCCCCAAACCTTAGATCTGAACATCCTTGGTGCAGGCAGAGGGAAGATTAGTTGAATCCAAATCATTGAGGAAGCTGGAATCCAGCTCCCGTTGCTCATCCCTACTGTTAACATGTTTAATTGCCTGAAAGAAAGCTTTACATTGCATGGGTATTATTTGGCTGATAGACAAATGCTGTTTCACATCCAATATATTCCTCCCCATAATAACTGTGTTTTGACCCATATCTAGCGCTGGTAACAGGAGGTTTCACTAAACTGATGCCAATGTTGTGGGGGAAGTCACTTTACAGAGCCTGATGGCATATTGCTGCCGGACTGTTTGCAGAGACAGGAGGCATTGTTAAGAGTCAAAAAAAATCTGGTGCAGCCAGGCTTGGGAAATAGCAGTCCCTGACTGCTCTGATATACCAGCAGTGAGAGGAGGTCTGACTCATTATTTTGTGGTAGGCTGTAGAATGTGTAGCTATCCAAATGTTTTGGTTTTTTTTTTAAATTAGTATGTTTATTGATTTCTTAGAAGCCAAACATAATCTGATACAATATAATTTGAAAGTCGGAAATTACGCTGCACAAAAGGAGCTATAAATATGAAGAGACCAGACACAAAAAAACTGAAATTAAAAATAAATCAGAGCCATAAGATTGGCAGTTCTAGTCACCTTTTGGGACAGCTGTTTGCATTGTCAATAAATCTAGGGTAACTGGAACGCATAATGTCTTGCAGACTGACAGTGGATGTGTTAATAGCCAGAGTGTTACACCTATTTATACCATTATGGCCTAGAATAAGCTACAGATTTGTTTGTGAGTTCATAAGGATGGATTGTTCCCCAAGATTCATGCAGAGAGGCCACCCTTCACATGCAGATCTGCCCACATGAAGGCATCCTCTATGACAATATTCCCCATGTCCTTGGACTCTGCAGCAGATTCCATGGGGCTTGGGATCTACATTCGGGGAGGGGATGGGCATAGAAGGGACATATCACCCTTCCCCCTGACCAAACACTTGGGGAATGAACCTAAACAATTAATGCAAGCAGAAGCTCTATGAACTCATCCAGAAAGCCATTCCACGCTGTGAGATCCCTCTTTGGTGGGATGTGGGAGACCCTTGCGAAATATGGCCATGCTGCTAAGGAGCCAGAGGAAAGATATAGGGGGGCCTGAACATTTGTACATAAGCACCAGGTCTCCCTGCAGGTTTCCAAGTTTTTCTAGGGTTTTCAGGCCAAATCTCCTTTCTATTTCTACGGGGATAAACCCCAAGATCCTTGATGGAATGATCTATGGAGATCTCTGTGAAGCTCTCCTCAGGAAGTTTTCATCCCACTTTGGGCTCATATCATGGGTATTTCCATGCAAGGAGCCATCTGGACTACTGTTTCTCTTTGCTGCAGTGTGAGTTAGATCCACTCCTATCATGGAGAGGGGTCTTAACAGAAGAGATGGACATTTTCAGGTGCTCTTCACACTGCTTTGCCAATGTTCCTCAGTCCTGACGTGGAAGTATTTAATCTTTGGCCTCTTCATTGAAGGTGCCAGTTGTCAGAGGGCTTCCAAGGTGAGGGACATGAGTGTAGCCTTTTATTCTATTTAATGTTAATCATATCTCAGGGGGTTCAGTTCTGGCGGCTACAGTCTCAAATTCAAGAGAGTCATCTCTGTTGGTTCTAGATTTAGAGTTCATAGGAACACATGAAACCATAGGCAAATAACACATACAATTGCAAGAGCATCTATCTTTTAGTAATTTTATTAAAGTTACCAATAAAGCTATAAATGTCACAGCATATACAATTCCTATAGATCTGTATAATGAACCAGTTATACCTACAGACTTACTCTCATCCTCCTAGATGGTGTTAGAGTCTGTTGGCCCTCTTATGGAATGACCATCAATACGAGAGTGGCTCCTGCTGGAGTTTTCCATAGGAAGCCCAATTTCCCTGCTCTGGGCACCCCTTTTTATACTGTGCGTCTGTCTATACCTAAATTCTGTGCATGTACATGAAAATGTCAACTCTCTCTTTCTTACTGGTTTGTGTCCCCTGGAAACACAAGGGACCCCAAATTCAATAGGCTGGGTAGGTTCTTGTCAACATTGATGTACCACCTTTGTTTGCAGTTAGGGCACGTGTTAGAGACAATATTTATTGTTACAGCATATTATGATTTAATTTTAATCTTCCCAGCTATACTTTCACAATGTTACCAATTAGTGCCTTTTTCCCATCATTTTTTTAGGTTATTTCTTGGTTATTGTCTTGCGCCATCATTTCTTGTCTCCAAGGCCTAAAATAGCTAAGCTAGAGTCTTGCAGGCTTCCGCCTACAGGTCTTGTATTTCAGCTTGTCTCACTTATGTCTAATACTTGATTCCTTGAAATACTGATTAATCTTATACTTTCATAATTCTACAAATCAACATACAATGAATGTATATAATGTAACCTATTGATTAATTATAACATCACGTGATAAATGGATACTAAAAAATCATTGGCTACATTTCCCCCCTTGACAGGGTAAGAATTATCTCATTATCAAGTGATGATTAGATGATAAGAGCCCTGTCACATATATATGACAGCAATGGTTAATACAATAGCATATAGCAGATTTAATTAATATAATATTTAGATGTTATATGTACCTCAACTTTATTTCCATGCCATTATTTTATATTATTAGGGATTAGGGTTTTTTTAGGGACTTTTTTAACTGGTGAAGTAATTACTTTTTTGCATCATGGTATATAGTTATAATTATATGGAGCTTTTGGAAGTTGATGTGGACTTATACTTCGCATTTATTTATAAGTTTCTACTTTTTATATACTTTTTTTTACATTAGCTTTAGCTGCTGCAGGGGCTGTAACAGTTGACAACAAGGGAAAGGAAACAGGTTGAGTCATACGCAGCCGGGAGTTAACCCTACTTGTGCATATTGCTCTAAGTTTTTCTTTCATGTGACATAGAGCAAGAATGGTGCACATAGTAAGAATACTGTGACCAATCATCCACTCTTCTCATTTTATTTCCGGTGTACTATTTTGTGAACTGCCACTATTTAAAATTTTAACTATTGCTTGATTTGCTTTATTCATGTTATTACTAATTTTAATTAAATGTGATTTTTTTTTAACAATTGTTTTAGCTGTAAGGTTAGTAGTGGTATATATGCATGAAAAACTGGACTACTTTGTCTAGTCAAGTTTTGATAATCAGGGTTTGATAAACAGTTAAAATAACCGTTTTATTTTTAAAAGTGGGTACCGGAGATATTGTTGTGTGACCAATTGTTGTAGGCCCTTGTGGCTTAAAACAAAAATTTGGATTTGTGACTACACATCTACGTTGACCATGACAGAATTTGTTATGATTAGTTACCATGCAATACTGCCCTTTTCCCACATAGGCTATTTGTTTTATAGGAGATTTTCATTAGCTAGTTGTACTGGACATGAATTTTGTGTTGCAGTTACTGCCAGTAAATCTCATTGGTACCTTTTCAGCTGACCGCATAGGAGTTATTACCTTAAACCCATTACACCTACAGATCCATTGATGCCCCTTTTGAGAGCAACAAGCCATGTGCGGGACTCTCCATGTTTGGGTATTGTGATGATACACTATCAGTGGAGGTACTTACATTTGTTTCTTGTAAATATCATCTTTTAGATGGCCTATGGACTGGACAGTAGCCAATTGGTCAAACACATTCTTATTTGGATTGAACATTGGTAGCAATAGAGTGAACGAAACATACAAGGATCGTGACATGTCACAAAGGTTTCCTTAAATAACATGTATTATGATTTGGATGTGATGTCACAGATTCCAAGTTTCTAATTGCCCCGAATGATATTTTTTCATTCCATTTGGCATTCAACTTTTTTTCCTCCACGCTTTTGAACACATTGTGGGCAATATCAATTCAAAATGTGTTGGTTTTTAATTAATGTTGGTACCTTTTTTAGTTTTAAAAACTGTAAGATATTTTAATGGTGTTGATTACATATTTTTATATGCTGAACAATTTTTTTCCAATATAATGATAATTATTATAGTTTACCAATTCATTGGATTTTTTTGAGTTTTATTAAACAATCTGGTGATTTTATGCATATTATACACTGTAAATTGTTTTTAGTTGATAAGCCATAAATTCCTTTTAACATTGGAACAATTACTTGATTAGCTTTTTATTTGGATTATGTAATTGATATGATTTTTGATTTTTTTTTTAAACATTTACCTTATTTCAAATTGATATTCCTGTACCAAACAATTTTGTGATACTATTTAAAATTTCTAAAGGACTTGTTTTTCATTTTTTTTCTAGGAGCATACAGATTACTGTCTATCTCCGAACCCAAATTAGCAATGTCCTGCACCCGTTGTTGATAAGCAGTGATCTTATCCACAAGGACTACTGAGAAAAAAGATGCCACTTTGGTGTCTTTACAATAACTAAATTCGCTTATTTGCCAATTAGACAAATTTAACACCGCAGGGATATGCATGAATTGTACTTGTTTGATTAATACCCCTGACATAGGTGTGGCAGTGAGACCACTAACAGGACCTTCTTGTAATTCTGGACATTCCATTGAGTTCTGTGAATTATGGTCCTTCTCCACTATCATTGCCTGTACTTTTTCCTTGAAATATTTATTAATAACTCTGACTGTATCCAAAACCTTAATTTGGATGCAGGCTTCATATTTTTCCTTATCTTTATGCTTTAGATTGTATATGATTATTGCTCCACTTTTCTTTGAGCTTTGACATTTGGTTGTGTTTGCCCATGATTCATATGGAATTCCATAAAGTAAATAATTAAGTTCATACAAAATAAAATAAAGGAGGGTTCTTTTTTCTTATCACACTTAATGTTCAGTTATATAGCTTTCACCATGGAAATCAAACTGGTTTCATCCTCTAAATCTTAATCCTAATCTTACAATCAAAATTTCCAGATATCAATATTACTAATATAGATGCATTTTCTTCTTAAAGCTGATCATCTATTAAGCCTGATTAAGGTCCTTAACCCTGCAAGATACTGAATACTTAAACTAGGGGTGCTAACACAAAATAGGAGGAAAGGACACAGCACCTTATACAAGGGCTTGTGAGGGTGAACAGCCCAGAGGATGCTGGTGATATATAGAGAGAGGATTTAGCTGATGTCTGTGACAATTGTTTTACCCTGAGGGAATTAGATAAATTCCAGCATGAAAGCAATGATTCTGCAATTTTCATCTCCACCTCTGTGCATCCTAGCAACTGTGAAAGCAAATGAAGTTATGCTTGAAATTCTGGTTGTTATGAATGTGAATATAAGAATATCCCACTGCGGACTTACTAAACACTGTAGCAATATACTTATAAAACTGCTTATATACCCAGATGTCCACTATGTAATATGATCCAGCTCCCATTGAAATCAATGGGAATTTTGTCACTAGCTGTGGACTACCTGTCCATCTAATCTAGCTAGGTCTTCATATAGAGCCTGTCAGCATAATATCCAAGTGCCCAGCATAAACATTGACATCTCCAATTCATCAGTGATCCCTCAGGGTCGAGGATGATCTCTTTCACAGGTGTTTATTTTTCATTGGTGCTTTGGTGACTGAGGAGTCCAATCCTTGAGTCTCAGGCTCATTGACAGCCATTGCAGGTGGTGTTGGAAGACAGGGTTGGGCCGTGATTGCTGCGTGACAGTTGTCTTTCCTCGCTTTTCTGGCATTTTTCTGCGACCATGGCAAGATGATTTTCCTCAAAAGTGGACGTTCCCTCTCTGACAAGTCTTCACCAGTTATCCCTGTCCTGGGCTGCTGTCTCCCAGTGTGTGGTGTCAATACCACATCTCTTGATGTTTATCTTGAGGATGTCTTTAAAGCGTTTCTTTTGGCTTCCCTGTTTCCTTTCTCCTTTGGTGAGTTGGGTGTACAGCATCTCCAACTACAATGTGACATAACCTGCAGCTCCCGCATTATATAGTGATACAAGAATTATTCATGATCTTCAAGCTAATTGTACTTTTTGACTGCTCACATTATTTGTTTAGCAATTTTCCATTGAGACAGCATAATGCAAAGCATCCTCACAGAGCAGTTGATATTGTGTTGCCAACTTCACATAATGGAAGTTGCATTACATGAGCTATAACAAACAGTAGGAGATAAGTTCTACTAAATGGCCTTTCCTCCTTGCTGGATGGAAAATTTGCAAATTGAATGTTTTATACATTGCTCTAGTAGCTTCCCAGGTATCAAAGTCAGGCTGACTGGTCTATAGTTCCCTGGCTCCTCCTTTTCCCCCCTTTTAAAGATGGGCACTACATTAACCCTTCTCCAGTTTTCCAGGACCTCTCCTGTCATCCATGAGTTTGTAAATATTATTGCCAGTGGCACCAAGATTTCTTCCGCTAATTCCTTCAGTACCCTCAGGTGAATATCATCCAGCTCCGCTGATTTGAATTCATTCAGATTGGTCAGAAGATCTCTGACGTGTTCTTTACTTATCTGCATCCTTTCCCCTTTATTGTCTGTGGTAACTTTGCTAGTCATCCAGTCACATGTTATTTTTTGTGAGAAGACTGAAGCAAAGAAGGCATTGAGCAGCTTTGCTTTCCTATCTTCTTCCATTACCAGCTCACCTTCTCCACTGAGCAGTGGACTCATACTGTCCTTGATCTTTCTTTTTTGTCTGACATATTTGAAGAACCCTTCTTGTTGTCTCTAACATTCCTTGTCAGCTGTAACTCATTCTTTGCCTTGGTTTTCCTGATTTTATCTCTATATGCAGGAGTTGTAGACCAAGCTGGATGAGCAAGCATCTCAGAGAGGTGATTAAGAAAAAGCAGAAAGCCTACAAGGAGTGGAAGATGGGAGGGATTAGCAAGGAAAGCTACCTTATTGAGGTCAGAACATGTAGGGATAAAGTGAGAAAGGCCAAAAGCCATGTAGAGTTGGACCTTGCAAAGGGAATTAAAACCAATAGTAAAAGGTTCTATAGCCATATAAATAAGAAGAAAACAAAGAAAGAAGAAGTGGGACCGCTAAACACTGAGGATGGAGTGGAGGTTAAGGATAATCTAGGCATGGCCCAATATCTAAACAAATACTTTGCCTCAGTCTTTAATGAGGCTAATGAGGAGCTTAGGGATAATGGGAGGATGACAAATGGGAATGAGGATATGGAGGTAGATATTACCACATCCGAGGTAGAAGCCAAACTCGAACAGCTTAATGGGACTAAATCGGGGGGCCCAGATAATCTTCATCCAAGAATATTAAAGGAACTGGCACATGAAATTGCAAGCCCACTAGCAAGAATTTTTAATGAATCAGTAAACTCAGGGGTTGTACCGTACGACTGGAGAATTGCTAACATAGTTCCTATTTTTAAGAAAGGAAAAAAAAGTGATCCGAGTAACTATAGGCCTGTTAGTTTGACATCTGTAGTATGCAAGGTCTTGGAAAAAATTTTGAAGGAGAAAGTAGTTAAGGACATTGAGGTCAATGGTAATTGGGACAAAATACAACATGGTTTTACAAAAGGTAGATCGTGCCAAACCAACCTGATCTCCTTCTTTGAGAAGGTAACAGATTTTTTAGACAAAGGAAACGCAGTGGATCTAATTTACCTCGATTTCAGTAAGGCATTTGATACGGTTCCACATGGGGAATTATTAGCTAAATTGGAAAAGATGGGGATCAATATGAAAATTGAAAGGTGGATAAGGAACTGGTTAAAGGGGAGACGACAACGGGTCATACTGAAAGGTGAACTGTCAGGCTGGAAGGAGGTTACTAGTGGAGTTCCTCAGGGATTGGTTTTGGGACCAATCTTATTTAATCTTTTTATTACTGACCTTGGCACAAAAAGTGGGAATGTGCTAATAAAGTTTGCGGATGACACAAAGCTGGGAGGTATTGCTAATACAGAGAAGGACCGGGATATCATACAGGAAGATCTGGATGACCTTGTAAACTGGAGTAATAGTAATAGGATGAAATTTTAATAGTGGAAAGTGCAAGGTCATGCATTTAGGGATTAATAACAAGAATTTTGGTTATAAATTGGGGACGCATCAGTTGGAAGTAACAGAGGAGGAGAAGGACCTCGGAGTATTGGTTGATCACAGGATGACTATGAGCCACCAATGTGATATGGCTGTTAAAAAAGCTAATGCGGTCTTGGGATGCATCAGGCGAGGTATTTCCAGTAAAGATAAGGAGGTGTTACTACCGTTATACAAGGCACTGGTGAGACCTCATCTGGAATATTGTGTGCAGTTCTGGTCTCCCATGTTTAAGAAGGATGAATTTAAACTGGAACAGGTACAGAGAAGGGCTACTCGGATGATCCGAAGAATGGAAAACCTGTCTTATGAAAGGAGACTCAAAGA
The DNA here is from genome assembly GCA_003942145.1 of Platysternon megacephalum. Taxonomy (NCBI): domain Eukaryota; kingdom Metazoa; phylum Chordata; order Testudines; family Platysternidae; genus Platysternon; species Platysternon megacephalum. Next base: position 3,596,668 of record QXTE01000046.1, read on the forward strand.
GCTTGGCTTGTTTAGCCTAACCAAAGAAGGCTGAGGGGAGATATGATTGCTATTTATAAATATATCAGAGGGATAAATATCAGGGAGGGAGAGGAATTATTTAAGCTTAGTACCAATGTGGACACAAGAACAAATGGATATAAACTGGACATCAGGAAGTTTAGACTTGACATTAGACAAAGGTTTCTAACCATTAGAGGAGTGAAGTTCTGGAACAGCCTTCCAAGGGGAGTAGTGGGGGCAAAAGACATATCTGGCTTCAAGACTAAGCTTGATAAGTTTATGGAGGGGATGGTATGATGGAATAGCTAATTTTGGCAATTAATTGATCTTTGATTATTAGCAGGTAAATATGCCCAATGGTCTGTGATGGGATGTTAGATGGGGTGGGATCTGAGTTACTACAGAGAATTCTTTCCTGGGTGCTGGCTGGTGAGTCTTGCCCACATACTCAGGGTTTAACTGAGCGCCATATTTGGGGTCGGGAAGGAATTTTCCTCCAGGGCAGATTGGCAGAGGCCCTGGAGGTTTTTCGCCTTCCTCTGCAGTGGGGGGCACGGGTCACTTGCTGGAGGATTCTCTGCACCTTCAGGTCTTTAAACCACGATTTGAGGACTTCAATAACTCAGGCATAGGTTAGGAGTTTGTTACAGGAGTGGGTGGGTGAGATTCTGTGGCCTGCGTTGTGCAGGAGGTCAGACTAGATGATCATAATGGTCCCTTCTGACCTTAAAGTCTATGAGTCTATGCTCATGTTATTCCCATGTATATTTCCTTGGTAACATGCCCCTCTCCATTTTCTGTACGTATCCATTTTGGTTTTTAGTTAACTAAAAAGCTCCTTGTGCAGCCACATTGGCCTTCTGTGGCTCTTCTTATCTTTCTTCTGTGTCAGAATAGCTCTATGTTGAGCCTCCAGTATTACATCTTTTAGGAACTGCCAGCCCCCTTCGACTCCTTTTCTTCCTCATTGATCTTTCCATGGGACCTTGCCTACCATTTCTCTGAGTCAGTTGAAATCCACCTTTCTGAAGTCCAGGTTTATTTTTCTTGTTTTGCTCTTTTCATATCCTGCTTTCCATAGGATCCTGAATTCCATCAGATCATGATCACTTCCCCTCAAGTTCCCAACGACCTCCATGTTTGCAACTAATTCATCCCTGTTGGTCAAAAACAGATCCAAAATGGATGACCCCAAGTTGTTTCGTCAACTTTCTGAATCAGAAAGTTGTCCCCTACACATGCTAAGAATTTGCAGGACATATTATGTTTTGCTTTAATAGTCTTCACAGATATCAGGTAGGTTAAAATCTCCCATTAATACTAGCTCATGTGTGTTAGCTAATCTTGTTACCTGCTTTTACCATAATTCATCCACTTCCTCTTCCTGATTTGGTGGTCTATAATAGACCCGCACCACAACATCTCTACTATTCTTTTCCCTTTTCATCTTCATGAGAGATTCTCAGTAGGTCTGTCGCTCACTTCTTCTTGGACCTTGGAGCAAGTGTATATATTCTTGATGTACAATGCCAGAGCCATCCCTTGGGTAGGACAAATCGGGGCAAGCACTCCGGGCCCCGTGTGGCCCCGCAGGCCGGTGTAATTGGCCAGCGTGGTCGGTCTTGGAAGAGACAAATCTGTCACTTCCACGCCAGGCCCTCCTGCTCCAGGCCCCACGCTTTGGGGGGCCCCACTGGCGGGTGCAATTGGCCGGCGCATTTTGTCCTGAAAAAGACGAATCCCTCACTTCCGTCCCGGGCCCCGCATCCCTCAGGGACAGCCCTGTACAGTGCAACATCTTCTCCTTTTTTCCCATATCTATCCTTTCAGAACAAGCTATATCCCTCAATGTTGGTAATCCAGTCATGGGAATTGTCCCACCAAGTCTCTCTGGAATGCCAATTAAGTCATAATTTTCTTCCTATACCATGACTTCCAGTTCATCCTGCTTGTTCCCCATACTCCTTTCATTTGTATACAGGCATCGAAAATATTTTGCAGACTGCCCTGTTGCATTTCTTGTTGCCTTTCTAATGATTTCTAGTCCCTTCTCCAGAAATTTAGCCTCTTCCCCTTGTCATTGAGTCTGGATGTGCTTTGGTGACAAAAATCCAGCCATCCCCCATAGGACCTGGTTTAAAGGTCTCCTTATCAAGTTAGCCAAACGATGTCCAAAGATGCTCTTTTCTGTGTTTGATTGATAAAGCCCATCCCAGCACAGTAATCCTCTAAGAAGCCAAAGCCCTCTCGCCGACACCATCTGCGTAACCACACATTTACTTCCTTTATTTTGGACGAGAACACCACCTGTGCTCCAAACTGTTTTATCCTTCTTCCCAGAGCCACATAGTCTGACCTTGAACGGATCACTACATTCTTGGAAGTATTGTTCATGTCCACGTGGATAAGTGGAAAGGGGTAGCAGTCCGAGGGCTTGAGGAGTCTCTGCAGACTCTTCATCACATTCTGAATTCTAGCTCCAGACAAGCAGCACACTTTTCATGATTCTCAGTCCAGATGACAGATGGATGATTCTGTCCCCTTAGGAGGGAGTCTCCAACTACCTCCATCCTTCTCCTCTTGGAAGTGGTGGTCATGGAACCCCCATCCCTAAAACAATGCATCTCATGCCTTCCAGTTGATGGGGTCTCCTTAGGATCTCTTCCCTCAGATGACTCTTTCTAAGCATTCTTAACAGTAGTACCTGTGCAGAGAACCTGAAAATAGTTGTGTTGGGGGTATATTGGTTCTCCTCCTCCTCCTCCTCCTCCATCTGGAGGGCCCACACTGCCATCTTTCTTCATTATTCTTCATTTCCCCCTCCACTGCACTCTCCAATACTTTGGCATGCTGTGCCTGCAATACCAAATCCTGACTTCCCTTACTATCCATATTTTCTACCTTGTAATGTATCAATAGCCTCCTCAGATGATGTATTAACTGCTCATACACACCTGAAAAGCAGAAACTTTGTGGTCTCTCTTCCCTATGCGAATTCCCAGGCAAACTTTATTGGGTTGCCTGAAGACTCAGCTCAGCAACACAATCCGTTGTCTTAGACAACTGGAAAGGGTACTGCAATGTTTTTATCCATCCACCAGACCCTTCTCCTTCCATTCTCCCCACAGGTTGTGCAGTATGGCTCTGTACGGGAAGAGGGCAGACACCGGGGACAGAGACTGTAAAGACTTTGTAATCTTTCAAGAGAGAAAATATTGTTGTAACTAACTTTTCGTTAGAAAACCATTAGTTTCCTACAACTGTGTTCTGTTCCCTTCCCTAACTGGGACTTTTCCAATGCCCAGACCCCATCTACGAGGCCCCAGGACCATGGTTGCCTGATGGCTGGCTGAGAAATTCATAGATACAGGGACACACTGATTTTTCCTTTATAAAGTGTTTGCAAAATAGCTTTAGAAGCCAAATGCATAATTGTGGTTAATCAAAAATCAATAAAATCATAGAGTTCTAAATCTGTCTCACTTGAGGACTGTTTCAGGGTGAAACAGAGCAGGGGCTGGATTGTTGTGTGGGGGGGGGGAAGTTGGAGGGTTCTGGTAAGGGGATGAGGCATGACAATACCATGGCTTCAGCACTGCAGTTCAAATATGGAGCAATGCATAACATATTATCATAAGAATGGCAATAACGGGTCAGCCAATGATCCATCAAGCCCAGTATCCTGTCTTCCGAAAGTGGTCAGTGCCAGATGCTTCAGAGGGAATGAACAGAACAGGGCAATTTTACTGAGAGATCCATTCTCTCGTCCAGTCCCAGCTTCTGACAATCAGAGGTTTAGGGACATCCGGAGCATGCGGTTGCATCCCTGACCAGCTTGGCTAATAGCCACTGATGGACCTATCCTCCATGAACTTATCTAAGTCTCTCTTGAACCCTGTCATGCTTTTAGCCTTCACAACATCCAGTGCAAATGAATTCCACAGGTTGATGGTTGTTGTGCGAAGAAGTACTTCCTTTTGTTTTGTTTTAAACCTGCTGCCTGTTAATGTCATTGGGTGACTCCTGGTTCTTGTGTTATGTGAAGGGGTAAATAGCACTTCCCTGTTCACTTTCTCCACAGCATTCATGATTTTATAGTTTTCTGTCATAACCCCCCTTAGTCATCTCTTTTCTAAGCTGAACAGTCCCAGTCTTTTTAATCCCTCCTCATATGGAAGCTGTTCCAAACCCCTAATCATTTTAGTTGCCCTTCTCTGTACCTTTTCCAGTTCTAATATGTATTTGAGACAGGGTGACTTGTGCTTCATGCAGTATTCAAGGTGTGGGCGTTTTATGGATTCATGTAGTGGCATTTTGATATATTCTTGTCTTAATGGTTCCTAAAATTCAGTGTTAGCTTTTTTGACTACCGCTGCACATTGAACAGGTGTTTTCACAGAGAACTATCCACAATGACCTCAAGATCTTTCTTGAGTGGTAACTACTTATTTAGATTCCACCATTTTTTATGCTTATTTGGGATTATATTTTTCAGTGTGCATTACGTTGCTCTTATCTGCCATTGGGTCACCCAGTCACCCAGTTTTATGAGATCCCTTTGTAATTCTTTGCAGTCAGCTTTGGAATGACCTATCTTGAGTAATTTTGTATCATCTTCAAATTTTGCCTCCTCACTGATCACCCTCGCATCTCAGGCATGCTAGTTTACTTGCCCTCTACTCATCTTGAGACATGTGCTTCTGTGGTTTAAGTGTGTGGACAATAGGGGGATTATGGGACAAGCTGGCTCATGGATGCATGAACAGTGGCTAGTGTAGATGTATCCTATATCTCAGGGATCACAAATTTAAATCACCATGAGGGCCACATGAGGACTAGTACATTGGCCGGAGGGCCGCATCACTGAAACCTTTTCATACAATGATGCAAAAGTATAGTCAAAAATGAAAAAAATGAAGAGTAATACAGTATGCTATTAAAAGTCAATGTATTAACTTTTTTAAAACTGTAATGCGAAAAGTCAGTGCTAATTTTGACAGTCATTTCATTTTTGGCCACTTAGCTGGCAGCGTTTTGCATCAACCAGAGCATCAATATTAGGTTTGATATCCTGAGACGAAACCAATCTCAGTGTTGCTTGCAAATTGTACCACATTCCATACAAAAAACTACACTTAGAGAATGTTAAGACTGCACAGTTAAGCACATGTGCCAACATCAGGGTTGCACACACAACTTTTACTCTGCCCCTTTGAGACTACATGTTATCATGTAATCTTTTAATTACAGGGTCACGTACTGTTTCTCATATATATCTTTTTTCTACACCCTTAAATTGTATAGCATCTTACAGTGATTTTTCTACTGACTTTTATTGCGTTGTCACAGTAGCCCAATATATGCTTACTAGCAAAGGACTTGCCACTTAGCCACTCAAGTTTAGGGTAAGTATGAGTGAGGGTGGGCAAATGTGTATTGTGATGGAAAGCTGTGTTGATTTGTGCCTGGGTTGTGTTGTGCTGGGAGATTTTGGTTGATTTGTGTTGGTGGCAAATAAGGGGTGTGTGGCTATCTGTATTATTTGCTGGTTGTGTTGTTGTGTAGGTGGTTGTGCTGATATGTGAGGTGGCAGCTAGGCACAAGGGTGTGGCAGTTGGGCCAAGTAATCCACCATCTGTGAAATCTCCCTCATACAACCAATGAAACTGTAGCATGCAAATTAGCTATTGAGTAAGGGTGGTGATTGGTTGAGTTATCTCTGATATCACAATGGTCTAGTACTCTTGGCACAGCACAGATACACACCTTTCTGTAGTTGTACACCAATTGTCAAGTCAAAATAGCTGAGAACTTCAAAATTGGTTGGTAACAGACTGCAAACCCTCTACCCCACCTCTTCCTACCCCTTCCAAGCCCCCATTCCAACCCCTTCCCCAAAGTCCCCACCCCAACTCCGCCCCCTCCCCACCCCTATTCCAACCCCTTCCCCAAATCCCCGCCCTGGCCCCGCCTCTTCTCCACCTCCTCCCCTGAGCGCACTACGTCCCCGCTCCTCCCCCCTCCCTCCTGGAAAGTCCTAAGCGCCGGAAGCGCTGGAAGGTAGGCGGAGGAGCAGGGACGCGGTGCTCTGGGGGAGGAGAAGAGCCGGGGGATGGAGGATGAGGTGAGCTTGGCTGCCGGTGGGTGCAGAGCACCCACTAATTTTTCCCCCCTGGGTGCTCCAGCCCTGGAGCACCCACGGAGTTGGCGCCTACAGCGGGTCGCAGGAAATAACTCCATGGGCTGCATACGAGACGCGGGCCGCGTGTTTGAGACCTCTACTATATCTTCATATATGTAAATAGTTAATAGATAAGGTACCATTAGATGGCACTCAAAAATAGTAGCTGTGTTTGTAGGAACAATACAATTTGTTGTGCACTGCAAATGGCTTCCTCTGTGCAGCTCTTTGTATTAGCTCTTAATATGATTTCAAAACTAATACTACCCATGCAAATCATAGCTTTCCTTGTCTATATGAGGGTGCTGCTATATTTGCTGCTGACCACTAATTGCTGAAATCTGAGCTGTTCCCCAGAAAGGTTTTGGGATAGCTTTGGAAGAATTGTTTTTTCATCAGTTTAAACAGTAGTAAATCAAAGCATTGCAAAGTCATTTATTTCACATACTGTATGTGAATATGAAAATAGCAGCAGTAAAATACATAGTAGGGTTTTTTTAAATATCCAGTTTTTGTGCATTGTTAAGCTATGTATACTGTGTGGCTCGACTGAGTCTTTACCTCATGCTCTGTGGTTGCTTAAAAACACTTTCCTCTGCATGATCTAATGTTGAGTAAATTCCAATGCATCCCTATGTGGGGAAAGGGAGATATCTGATGTCCCCCTCCTGCAATCAAATGCAAATTTACTTTTAATAAACCATAACAATCTCTTTATCCCTTGGAATGTCAGATTGTCTTTAGAATGTCAGATTGTCTCCCCACCTTGTGGTAGTGTGCACTAATGAGGGACATTTGATGGATATGAGGAAAGTAGATAAAAAGCAGAGAAATTGCACTTTTATTTCTTTTATGTGTTATATATCCAAGATCAACTTCAGTACTGGGTTTTAAGTCAGCTCCTCCTTTTACCTGATTTTCCACCTTGGTGTACTGACAAAGGGTCCGATCCTGTGAGGTCATGATCACCGTCAACTTTAATTGACTTCAAGGGGAGTTAAGGGTGCTCAGCACCTCATAGAAGGAGCTTACGATCAGACCCAAATTGAGCTAAGGGTGAGATGAATTTGACCCTTTTCCATTTCAAACCCTTTTCAATATATTACTTACTTTTTTAAAGGCTTTTCTGTCCTGCCCATCACCACAGTATCAGAACACTTTATATATATATTAATGAATTGATTCCATCAGGAGCCCTCCAATGGAGGTGGGCAGGTGTGTGTAGTGCATTGCCTTCTTTATTCATAGAGGAAGTTATATAGATTGATACATATTTTAGTTCAGTGGGTTACTCCAAGGATACTTTATGGAAGAAATCCTTTTTCTTAGCAATTTCATCCAATCCTCAGCTTTATCTTTAACCTCCCTTAAAGAGTGATTTTTAAATGCAGCTCTACCAAAGTCTGGCAGATGGAAAATAAATAAAAATAATAACAGTAGAATAGACTTTGCACGTAATAGTTCTTTGCATTGCTCCTTAATGGGAAATATACTTTCTTAATCTAAGAACCCAAGTCTCAAAGACATTTCCCTTCAGTAAACAAAGAAAATAGAATGCCCAGCACAGGTCAGATTTTATACAGAGTAAGAATCAGCACTTGTATTCACTCCTGTGCAGACTATATTTGTGCTTAAAAACCTGATGACTAGATTGACCCTTTAGGCTCAGTGTGTAATTTTGTTGCCTCAGGAAGAAACTGTAATTCACCGTCACAGTTCTTCTCTTGCTCCAGGTGAGAAGTAAATTACTGCAGCTCTTCCCCTGAAAGGGTGTGGCTTGAAATCAATGGTAAAGCTCTGACTGATATCACTGGGGCAGAATGAGGCGCAGAGATTACATCTGGAAAGCATCACACCAGGACCCCAGATCTAGATAAGCTGAACAGAAGGTAGTGTGGGGGCCTCACTTCTCAGCTGGGCTGAGTAAAAGGAGGGCACAGTCTAGCCTTGATATGCTTAAAGTAAGAGCTAGCTACCAGTGGTTCCTTTTGAATTATACACAACGGAACTGCTCGTGTCTGGGGGGAGGAGGGAAATTGGTGAGACTGATTTAACAGCAGAGCTATCATTAATTCAACAGCTTGGCAAGATCTAGGTGAAGCTTAGGCACTCCAGGTAAATGTATACATTAGCTAGACACATGGTATCCTTTGTAGAATCTGTGTTTAAAAAGGAAAGTATAAAATGCCCTTATGAAACCCTCCGTTTTGATTGGTTAGTAGTCTTGGTGACATAGAAAGGTCTTTCTGCTTTTGTTTACTGACCTGATCACAAAGAAAAATACTGTATCAGCAGAGCTGGGCGAAATTGGTGGCCCTTTGAAAAGTAGGGCAATCATTGTAAAAATCACAGAAGAGGGGCAGGAGCAGTACTCAAAACTACTTTCCCCTCCACATGGCTGGTCTGGCCCCTATTCCTGCATAAGGAACATGTTTTTTTCCCCTCTACCAAGCAACTGAGGGGGATAAAGACCATGGAGATTGGTCAGCAGAAAAAATATAAAAAGTATAAAAATTCAAACTACATTAATTCCCTAATTCATTTATGTAAAAGCTCATGAAAAATAGACTAAACTTACTGAGTTTTATTTCATAAAACAGATGTTTCTTGCTTTGAGCCTGGGGGTTTAGGGAAAAAAACTCTTATTTTTTTTAACGTTCTTGGGGAAATGACATCATTTTAGATTTTCTGGACTTGCAGCTCCTTGCTCTGCCATGTCAATGATGATTACATCAGTAAGATTACATTATACTGTCCAGGTAACATAATACAATGTGATCAACACAGTGAGTCACTTATTGCAAGTTGCAAACAGGCATCAATCTGAAAAGTCTGTTTCAACAAGCTTATCTAGAAAATTTTGGTATTTATACACACAGCTTGAGAAAATCACTTGCCAGGGGTGAATAAAACTCTCTTTGGCCGGTAAGTGATAGCCAACAGTAGGAGTAACCAAGTAAAACTGAGAAGCAGCCCAATAATTTTCTGAAGAGCAGCAGTGTGAGGGCACGAGGACTACTAAGTTTAATGGTCAAGGTTCCTTAGAAGCTGACTGCTGAGAAGTTATTGGAGAGAGAAGGGCATTTCTTCTCTCCCTGCCACAAAACACCTGCAACAGAACAATCAGAAATTGACTCTGTGCCACTGCTGATCCTGTTGCTCTTAAGACTCCAAGCAGCAACAGAGTGAGGCTTAGTGACTGCTGGGACTGAGAAAGCTGTTGAGAATGTTGTCAGTGTCACTCCTGAAGGTTTAGATGCTTCTTGGGAAAACTGTAGAGCAGCAGAGGGGAGGAGAACTGAAAAACCCAGGGGACCTATTCTCCTGCTGCAGGAAATGAGTAACTTCCTCTGAAGTTAATAAGAGTTAACCTGTTCCTTGTGGGTAGAGGCTTGGGCCCCTGGCAAGAATCCCAGTGTTGTCCCACATCCACTTCTCAACACCTATAAGTTAGCATCATCAGGGCACTGCTCCTGGACACCACTAGCGGAGGAGGGACAAGATAAATTGCCTCTTGGATAGTAAATGTGTTTCTCAGGTACTGTTGGGTTTGGGGCAATGTTTCAAGTCCTGAATATTCAAGAAAAGTTGCTAATCTTAAAACAATAGAATCTATTTGGTGGGCCTGATTCCTCACTGCTACTCCAGTTTTATACCAATACAAGTCCCTTGAAATCAACAGTGTTTCACCAAGCAAAGGTGGAGTAAAACAGTTCTGAATCAGATCCTGCATTTTCTTAAGCGCTCCCCCCTGGAGATTGTCTAGTCTGGTGTCCATAAGACTACTTTGCAGATTAGCAAGTAGAAAGGCTAATAATATATATGAATGCTACAAGTTTTCCCACTCCTCACAGATGCAAGAAGCATGTGTGGATTTCTTCACATCTTGGTTTTGGCCTTAGGTTGCAGGTAGCTATTGTTAATGCCTGTTTAAATCAGAAGCTTATACATCCAATATATACAATACAAGCCTCTGAAATGCTATCACCATACAATAAATTACTGGAACTTAACGCATGTATTGTATTGTTTATATGTGACTCTAACTTGGCCACTAGATGGCATTCCCCATGGAGAGGACTGCTACTTAATATAAATAAAAAGTTTCAAATGCCAAGTGGACACTTCACCTACACAGGAAGTTGATCAGTGCCAAAAGATGTTCTATCTTGTGACAATGGGCAGAGACAGCGAGTGAATACCAAGTGGATTTTCTCCTATTAAAAATAAAGGAAACAGATCCATGCCAAACAGGCATTTTACCATGAATATATGCCTAGAAAGCCAAAAAATAGCAAGAGCATCTTCAAAACAATTCCAGGAAGGCCATGGTATAGCCTAGTTTGCAAATGTAAGCAATCAAGACCAAACTAGGAACATCTTCATGCAAAGAGAGGGGAGGATGTAAAAGGGGCAAAGTTAAATTTTATAAATACCATTTTCTTTCTTTTTCCCCATCCATCTTTCCCCTGCTGTTAGGTACTGGCAGTGGGGCCACATGTCAAATAGTTCTCTGCAGCCAGCCATTGCTTTGAGGGTTAGTGACCTGGGATAGCCTTGAAATATCCTTGAGCTTTGGTAAACCTAAAATGATATTCTATCCATGACAAGACTGAGGCTAACTCAGCATGAGAGCAGCTAGCTGGGTGCATTATGTTGGCAACTTGGAAAACAAAGGATAGGACAAATAAGGGGTCTGCTGAGCAGAAGCAGGTACACTTTGGAGTACAAAACATCTTTGTTAAGAGTGCGCTATGATTAGCTAGTTGCCAGCTAGCCAGCAAGTGGTTTAGTTGCTTAAAACTCTTAGCCAGCTAGAGTGGAAAGACAACATTGCTCCGCTATTTTTAATTTTAATAAATAATTTAATTTATCAAGTGTCTCTACCCCATCTGAGACACTGAGTGCTGAGCAAAATAAGTGACCCAAAAATAGGCTTTTAGGCATAAAATCCTCATTTTGGTCAATTGATACAATGAATATAAAAATGTTCTGTTTCATAGTTTGTGTGTATGCATGTGATAGATATATTGGGGCTGGCCAGAAAACAACAATCCTGTTTTGTGAAAAAAAATTGTGGTTTTAAAAGTTGTTTACATGGCACTCACTTGGGTTATGGGAAACCCAGGTTCAAGTCTGTGGAGCAGGGACATTCCAGGTGAGTGTCCTAATCGCTGGACTATTCTGGGATGGGTCTCTTTCTGGTTGTGAGCAGAAATTCCCAAGACAATTGTTGTCAAATTACCTACTTGCAGGACTTGATCCTCTTCCCTTGGAAATTTAATAGAAGTTTTGCAATGGAAGGATCAAAGACAGAATATAGTGCTTATCTTGCCCTCCCTCCATTGCCTAAGGGCAGGAGAGAGTACATAGCATACCACAGTACTACAAGCGGTGCCTTCATATAGGCTGGCTCTGATTGGAAAGTTATCTTCTTGTAAACTCGCTCACAGTACTCTCCACTTCATCAGAATCACTGCCACAGCTTTCTCCTGCTGTGCTGCTGCCATTAGAGGATGCAGCCCTTAAGGGCTCCACGCCTCATAGTTAGACAAATCACAGGGAAGATGTTAATAGCTAGACATGTTGATTGTGTTTACGTCAGAGCATACTGGGAAAATCTTTTGGGAGATATTGACCCAAGCCCAAGTGGCCCGTGTTGAAGTTATTCAAACAGTGCTGCCACTATATCTAGAGTGGATGCTTCTATTGACACTGTTTCTTAGGCTGTGACTGATCTGAGATATTCTTGTCCATTTGCCTTTTTGAATCCTAGAATCATGGAATATTAGGGTTGGAAGAGACCTCAGGAGGTCATCTAGTCCAATCCCCTGCTCAAAGCAGGACCAACACCAACTAAATCATCCCAGCCAGGGATTTGTCAAGCCGGGCCTTAAAAACCTCTGAGCATGGGGATTCCACCACCTCCCTAGGTAACCCATTCCAGTGCTTCACCACTGTCCCAGTGAAATAGTGTTTCCTAATATCCAACCTAGACCTCCCCCACTGCAACTTGAGACCATTGCTTCTTGTTCTGTCATCTGCCACCACTGAGAACAGCCTAGCTCCATCCTCTTTGGAACCTTCCTTCAGGTAGTTGAAGGCTGCTATCAAATCCCCCCTCACTGGGATTATGCCCATCAGTTCCCTAAGGGAGTCTGTCTTCTTTTCTGAAGTCCAGGGTCCATATTTTGCTACTCTCCTTTCTTCCTTTTGTCAGGATCCTGAACTCAACCATCTCATGGTCACTGCCGCCTAGGTTGCCACCCACTTCTACTTCCCCAACCAATTCTTCCCTGTTTGTAAGCAGCAGGTCAAGAGAAGCATGACCCCTAGTTGGTTCCTCCAGCACTTGTACCAGGAAGTTGTCCCCAACATTCTCCAAAAACTTCCTGGATTGTCTGTGCACTGCTGCATTGCTCTTCCAGCAGATGTCAGGGTGATTGAAGTCCCCCATTAGAACCAGGGCCTGTGATCTGGAAACTTCAGTTAGTTGACCGAAGAAAGCCTCCTCTTCCTCTTCCTTCTGATCCGGTGATCTATAGCACATGCCCCATCTATAGCACATCACCCTTGTTGCTCTCGCCTCTAAATTTAATCCAAAGACTCTCAACAGGCTTTTCTCCAGTTTCATACTGGAGCTCTGAGCAATTATACTGCTCTCTTATATACATGCAACTCCTGCACCTTTCTTCCCATACCTGTCCTTCCTGAACAGTTTATACCCATCCATGACAGTGCTCCAGTCATGTGAACTGCCCCACCAAATTTCTGTTATTTCAATCACATCATAGTTCCTTGACTGTGCTAGGACTTCCAATTCTTCCTGCTTGTTTCCCAGACTTCTTGTGTTCATATACATGCATCTAAGATAACTAGCCAATTGCCCTACTTTCTCAGGAGGCTTCCCATCTTGTACCCTCCTCCTTGTGTTTCCTCCCTATATCCCACTTCCCCACTTACCTCTGGGCTTAGGTCACCATCCCCTGGCAAATCTAGTTTCTTCCTCTGTTCTTGAGAGTTCAATTTAGGGCCTCAAGGGTTGTGTAGTTGCTGCTGCAAACGTGCCAATTAGACTGTTTTAGGAGTCTAAGGGAAGTGCTGTAGCTATTTTAAATTAATAATAAATCTCCATGGCTTTTGGCCAAGGATGTGGTGCTGCAAGCGTGAAAATGAAATTGAATAGACTAGAGGGAAATAGAGAGTCCACCTGGAAGGCAGTTTTTGAGTTGTGCTGCTATCTGGATTCACTCTATGTGGGGGGTATATTATTATTCCTGACTTAATAAAGTTTTAGAGACATTAGTTTTATTTCAAATGACAAATAGAAACTAGGGGCGGGATTAGCCGGGAGGAAAATCCAAGGTGTGCCTTTGGTGGTGAAAATGTTATGATCTTTTGAGATGACAATAAAGGTTAAGAAGGAAAATATTGGTCTTCTATATAAATCAGTGCTACCCAGAGCTCTGACTAGCTCTCAGACTGCACAGATTTTCTGTGCATTTCCATATTTTGATGTGGGGCAGGGAAGAGGGAGGGTTTCTGTGTAGCTGGTGTTTTTCCTACACAAGAGACCCCATTGATAGATTTCAGTTTCCACATTTTCTTCTGCTTTTTTGTAGGATTGTTAAGGTTTTCCTTGAGACTGTAACTGTCCTTTGGTTACATTCAAAAATGAACAACTGTTTTTTCTTTTCTTCATTTAGCTTAGGAACCTCAGGCATAAGTTTATATCACAGGGAATTAACCAAGGTAATTACAGAGGATATTTTTCTGTCCTTGAGTTCTCGGGGAAATCTTGGCAGGGGCTCTTCAGTGCTACAGGTACATGCAGGGATACACCCAGAATTATACATGCTGATTACTTACGCTGCTGCAGAGTGGGTCAGTAAAAACATTCAGCCTCTTCATCACGGCAGGGACAGATAATGAACAGAGAAATGGGACTCTTGCTTTGCCCACTCCAGCACAACTTCCCAAACAGGTTGCAGATTCCTGGTGAGGAAAGCAGGGAGTTAGTGTAAGAAAACATTTAGAATACCATAAATTACCTGAATTACCTGTTTGTTTTTTATTCATGAAAATATTGTGTTTGTTGTTGTTATAGGGAGTATGAACAATTGGAGGAAAGTGAAACTGTGAGGGGGAGGTGCATTAGGGCCTGACCTAACACCCATTTAAGTCAGTGGAAAGATTCTCATTGATGTCAGCGGGCATTGCATCAAACCCCAAAATATCCTTTATCTTCATCTCCTTGTCTGTGCCCTTTGCACACTCCCCTGCAGTGAGTAGTTAGCCCTCTGTAGATAAATTTTAGCCTGCTCCCAAAAATGCAGTCACCCTTCTTTCAATATTAGAGTTAGGTCAGACTAGGAGCAGCATATTTTTTTCAGTCTTTCCAAGTAAGTCAGTAATTCTAGAACTGATTAACTGAACCTGTGCTGTTCAAGTGGGTTCAAAATTAGAGAAAATGTGTTCCCTTCATAAATAGCAATGATGGAAACAGATAGACATAAAGCTAACCTGGCCGAGCATTAATACATGGATCGCTACCCTGACATGACTGAACAGACACACAGCAGAGGAATCCACCAGAGCCAGTTCTACACCACCCAAACCCCCATCAAGGTTTGCACCAGCCAAATTAAATTCTGTAGAAGGCTTCTGCATTATTGACAGTTTCTGCTCAGAGGCCAGGAATGGATTTAGTTCATGCTAGAATCCTCAGCATCTCTTCCCACAAATGAATGTGTCCCCCAGACACATTCATCTATCTGAACATTCCCCTAGTATAAGAGAATCTTTGGGTTGTGTTAAGCTGTCTTAAGTATCATGATGTGGTGGTAGTCAGGGAGGGAGCCGACGTGTCTGGAGTGTCCTGTGATCTGTCTATGCTCAACTGGCAAAATGGCCCCAAGAGGCCATTATGCCCATGTAATTTAGAGCAGCTCTGGGACTGCTCTAATTTCAATAGAGTTCTGGGAGCCAGGATTAGTGGGGCATGAAGGTGGCTTAGAGCCTCCTTTGCTCCCCGACTTCAGGTCCTGGACTGGAGGATCTGGCCCCATAGTTGTTCCAGCTTTTCTCAAAACTGAAGATAGAAAATGATGTATTATGTAATGTAGAGGGAACCCACTACTCTGCAACAAAGCCCACAATCTTGATGAGATAATTTTTTAAAGAAAATATGATGGAATTACAACCTGTATAAGGCAGCTAAAATGAAAACGTATGTGTTCTGAGGAATTACAGGTTAGATAGGAGTATGTTGTGCAAGCTTTCTTGCTCTGCTTTAATCAATTTTAGTATCGATGGGCTTCAGCTTTTTCTGAAAAAAAATAATTTTTTTTTTTAAAAACACATGAACTAAATGCATCCCTAGTTCAATACAATTTGTCATGTAGTATACATTTCAACCCATATGCTGTTTTAGTTCTCTAGTGGTTTGCATTCCAAAATTCCTCAAAAACACAGGGGTTTTGTAGGTTAGCTTTTAAAACAAACAAAAAGGATATTAACTAGAGCATTACACCCACATAGCAGAATAGGGACCATTGTAAATCACTGTTTGCAGTACATCTTCAAGTACTGATGAGGTCAGATGTAGTATAATGAAAAAAATTATTTCAGCAAATTATGCGTCAGATTTTATTACAGGATTATTAGAGGGAAACATCAAGTGAATGAGATCAATACAAATTGGCAGGAGAGGAAAGTTCACATGTCCGCTTATAAGGAAACAAGATAAATGTCCCACTTACTTTTATCAAGTTGATCATTTTATTGTGACCGAGAGGAAATTAGATTATGGTAAATATGTTTCTTTGCTGTTTTCCACAATGCATCTTATTTGTGAAGACAATTAGCCGTATAAGCAGCGACACTCAGTCATCTTGTTCTTTGCTGGGATATTAACATTCTTTTCCTTGCAATGTTAACTGCCGCTGCCTTTCCTACTGTGCTGCTTATTCTACTCAGACTCTTCTCTCTTATGAGGCAACATCTCCTCCGAGCTAGACTCCAGTGAGCCTTTAATAAGACTATGCAGTATGCAATAGCTTTCTCATTAGTCCCTGTGTCAGTAAAATCTCTGTTAGTTCAGCAGTCACCGTCTTTCTGAATCTTTCTTTCTTGGATCAGATGAATTGAAAAGAATCTCAAGCAGCACTTTGCTCACTGTTTTCCCATGCAAGCACATTGATTTTTCTGAATTTTGCCATCCGCTTGTGCACATGAGCAAATGTTTGACATATCTGAGAGCAGCCTGGGGTGCACACAAGGCCACATTCTCTACTGAGATTTGGTCCCTTTGCACTGCCCAGGTGATGCAAATGGCCTGGAATCTGGCCATTAGTGGCTGTCAGGGTATTGTTTGGCATAGGGGAGCTCCCATTGGCATAAAACTAGTAAAGGCAGCCAGCCAACCGCCATCCTTGGCATAGGGGAGCATGGTGGGGGAGGGAGGGAGCATACTGGGGATGGGGAGGAGGTGTGACAGATCAGAGCTCTGCTACCCCTATCCTCCACTGGCCATGAGACTCTAGGGGTATCTCTAGCTAAAGCCTTAAATGACTCTACATCAGCACAAGCCAGCCCTCAGGCTCCATGGGCCTTCCCCCTCCATATTCCAGGCAGTGCTGGACTGCAGGAGAGAATCTGGCCGCAGGAGTGGGGGAGCAGCACTATTGGCACCCAAGTGCTTTGCAGGGAAACCACATGCCTGTGTAAGGCAACCAACAGTAGAGTCTAAGCAGGCATAAGATGAAGCCAGCACCCCTCTGATACTCCTCTACACTGATTTCCCCTTGCCCTTAAGAAGCAGTGGGATGTGCTATCTCTGCCAGCCTCACTGTCTTCCATGTTTGGCTTGCCAATCCTCTGGAACTTCAGAAGGTTTTGGGTGGGGCTGCGTGGGAGTGGTGGGAACAGGAGACTGGATGCTGTGATTCCGCAGCACCATCTGAGGCCTTACTATAACTGCTTCTGAACCACAGCTGTTGATCTAGCCAATAATACTATGGCTCTTGAAGGAATCATTCTGGCTGGGGCAGCAGGCAGGTGTGAGTGGAGCAGCCCAAAGGAGAGACAGGAGCTGCTACCTCCATAGATCTAGAGGGTACCCTATCTTGTGTGCAAGGTTTGGAGAGCTCACTTCCTTCCCATGCTGCAGCCTTCTAAACTCATCCCCCTTTGGGAGATGACTTGCAGAGAACCCCGTGAGGTGAACATTTCAGGGCATAGTTTTTCAGCCTTGCTAGGTCTTCCCTGCAGGCTCCTTCATGGGATGGAGGTCTGGGAGTTATTGAGAAAATTGTTTAGGAGGGATGCATATCATGTTTAAATAAATAAAAACAACATATAATTTTCATGCACTTACACATAAAGATTAAGCTAATGATAGAGTTAAGTATGCTTCAGGTAGTACTGTAGGAGGAAGGCTGGCAGTGCGCAGTCCTCCAAAAATGCAAACAGAATCCAGGTGTGTGACCCAACACATTGCCACATTAAATTAATTACACTGACAGGGGAATTTAAATCAAAAGAAACCTGGATGTGCTAGAAGTGAGCGAGAACAGGAAGTGAATGCTACTGATAAAGTCTGCTGAGCCCAAAATTTTAATTTTCCAATTCCCATTTGCTCTACTGTTGTTTGCAACAGATCTTTCACTGCTGACTCAAATGCTCATTTACTGGGGTAATTACTTTAGTGCACTGGTGTGGTAGGGAGGACAGCTGGGTAGAAATATTGTTCCTGTATATTCTTGTAAGGCTTTCTACATGGGCGGAGATTGGGGAGAGCATGGGGGAGCATTGCCCCCAAAACTGGAATGCAGAGTTTTCAGATAGGGCCACTGTATTTCATTATCCTTGACACCTAGAGTTTCAGTTTTGTCTTCTATATTCTTCTTAACTGATTGTGTTTCCACTTTCCTTATTTAATCCCTTTTCCTATGGAGGTGATATTGCAAGGACACATTCTAGCTACAATATGCCTGAAACAATCAAATATCTGCCTGCACTGTCATGGCTTAGATTGCAGTGATACCATAAGATGTTGGTTTCTTTTTTGCCCCTGCAGAGTACTCCAGAAAAATAGCGCACATTGGTAAAGGAAATTCAGGATGTAAAATTTCTACTAGCAACATTTTGACACACAATATGCCTGAGATGTATAAAGTTGTCCTTAGGATTCAGGGATGAGGAGATACCCCTTTTCCAACGGGGCTCCTTCTAATACTGGTTCTGACACTGAGCATTCTGTCTCACCCTCTGTAAAACGGGGATAAAATGCTTACTTGCTTATTATGTGGAACACTGAAGGTTAACTAACATCAATTATGATGATTACAGAGCCAAATTTAAATGGAGTTACTCCAGAAATGAATTTTGACTTCATGTGCAGCTCTGCCCTCAGAGGCTCAGATACACAGGTTGAATTCCTCTGTAAAATAATGGGAGGGGTGCCATATATTTGAAAACACAATAGGGACGAACGGGGTCAAATTTTGCCCTGACTTGGATTCTGTAGCAAAATGGGGTATAATTGGAAGCAGATTGTTTTCCAACATGCATAAAGAAGACATTTTTAGCAAGTCCCATCATCCTTGGTGCAAAAAAAGGATAGAGATCTTTTAATAGTAAACTAAGGTAAAATTAGGAGCCTTGGGAAAGCGCTGTGCTTCCGTGAACATATTAAAAAACAGAACATTTTAATGTATTAAAAAAGTTGCAAGGGAGCTTCTTAATAACTGCCATTAAGGTCAATAGAATTACATGTTTTTATGGAAATGCAGTGATTAAAGTCAAAGATGTTTCTGAGCTACAATGCTGGCTTAAAGATTACAATCCAAACTCAAACTTTACCAAAATTTTATTTCAGGCCACTTATGGAGAAAGGCCTGAGATCCTAAGTGGAGACCCAATTCAAACTCCAAGTAAATAGAGGGAGAGTGGGTGGGGTGTGGATCCAGTATTCTAGTTCAGGTGACAAAATGTGTCAAAAGTGAGATAATCGGTTTGAGACATTTGCAGAGTTTTTAATAAAATAGACCTCCCCAAAAAGTGTAAAAATAGGTCCTGTGCCCTGAATATCTTATAAAGCAAAATTTTTAGGGCTTTCGATTAATCACAGTTAACTCACGCGATTAACTCAAAAAAATTAATCACAATTTAAAAATTTAACCACAATTTTAATCACATTGTTAAACAATAGAATACCAATTGAAATGTATTAAATATTTTTGGATGTTTTTCTACATTTTCAAATATATTGATTTCTATTACAACACAGAATACAAAGTGTATAGTGCTCACCTTATATAATTATTTTTATTACAAATATTTGCACTGCAAAAATGATAAAAATATATTTTTCAATTCACCTCATACAAGTACTGTAGTGCAATCTCTTTATCATGAAAGGTTTCAGAGTGGTAGCCGTGTTAGTCTCTATCAGCAAAAACAACAAGGAGTCCGTGTGGCACCTTAGAGACTAACAAATTTATTTGGGCTTAAGCTTTCGTGGGCTATAACCCACTTCCACCAGGATTTCAACAATTTTCACCCCACCATCAACCTCAGCCTGGACCACTTCACACAAAGGATCCACTTCCTGGACACTACTGTGCAAATAAGCGATGGTCACATAAACACCACCGTATACTGGAAACCTACTGACCGCTATACTTACCAACATGCCTCCAGCTTTCATCCAGACCACATCACACGATCCATTGTCTGCAGCCAAGCCCTAAGATACAACCACATTTGCTCCAATCCCTCAGACAGAGACAAACACCTACAGGATCTCTATCAAGCATTCTTAAAACTACAATACTCACCTGGGGAAGTGAAGAAACAGATTCACAGAGCCAGAACGGTACCCAGAAGTCACCTACTACAGGACAGGCCCAACAAAGAAAGTAACAGAACACCACTAGCCATCACCAACTAAAACCTGTCCAGTGCATCATCAAGGATCTACAACCTATCCTGAAGAACGATCCCTCACTCTCACAGACCTTGGGGGACAGGCCAGTCCTCACTTACAGACAATCCCCCAACCTGTTCGTTTATGAGTGGTCGTTGATGTGTGGTGTGTTGTCTTTGTGATTCCCAAGAACCAATCACTGCAACAAACCGTGTTGCCAACTCTGTCTGCATATATATTCAAGGGACACCATCATAGGACCTAACCACATCAGCCACACCATCAGGGGCTCGTTTACCTGCACATCTACCAATGTTATATATGCCATCATGTGCCAACAATGCCCCTCTGCCATGTACATTGGCCAAACCGGACATTCTCTATGCAAAAGAATAAATGGACACAAATCAGACATCAAGAATTGTAACATTCATAAACCAGTAGGAGAGCACTTCAATCTCCCTGGACACTCAATAACAGACTTAAAAGTGGCCATTCTTCAACAACAAAAACTTCAAAACCAGACTTCAACGAGAAACTGCAGAACTGGAATTAATTTACAGACTTGACACCATCAAATTAGGCCTGAATAAAGACTGGGAGTGGCTGGGTCACTACAAAAATAATTTTCCCTTTGTTGATATTCACCCCTTCTTGTCAACTGTTGGAAATGGGCCACATCCACCCTAATTGAATTGGCCTTGTTAGCACTGACCCCCGCACTTGATAAGGCAACACCCATCTTTTCATGTGCTGTATATTTATACCTGCCTACTGTATTTTCCACTCAATGCATCTGATGAAGGGGGTTATAGCCCACGAAAGCTTATGCCCAAATAAATGTGTTAGTCTCTAAGGTGCCACAAGGACTCGTTGTTTTATCATGAAAGTTGAACTTATAAATGTAGAATTATGTACAAAAAAATAACTGCATTCAAAAATAAAACAATGTAAAACTTTAGAGCCTACAAGTACACTCGGTCCTACTTCTTGTTCAGCCAATCACTCAGACAAATAAGTTTGTTTACATTTACGGGAGAAACTGCTGCCTGCTTCTTATTTACAATGTCAGCTGAAAATGAGAACAGGTGTTTGCTTGGCACTTTTGTAGCCGACGTTGCAAGGTATTTATGTGCCAGATATGCTAAACATTCATATGCCCTTCATGCTTCGGCCACCATTCCAGAAGATATGCTTCCATGCTGATGATGCTCGTTTAAAAAAAAAGTGTTAATTAAATTTGTGACTGAACTCCTTGGGGGAGAATTGTATGTCTCCTGTTCTGTTTTACCCATATTCTGCCATATATTTCATGTTATAGCAGTCTCGGATGATGACCCAGCACATATTCATTTTAATAACATTTTCACAGCAGATTTGACAAAATGCAAAGAAAATACCAATGTGAGATTTCTAAAAATAGCTACAGCACTCAACCCAAGGTTTAAGAATCTGAAGTGCCGTCCAAAATCTGAAAGGGACGAGGTGTGGAGCATGCTTCCAGAAGTCTTAAAAGAGCAACATTCCAATGTGGAAACTACAGAACCCGAACTACTGAAAAAGAAAATCAACCTTCTGCTGGTAGCATCTGACTCAGATGATGAAAATGAACATGCGTCGGTCCGCTCTGCTTTGGATCGTTATCGAGCCGAACCTATCATCAGCATGGACACAGGTCCTTTGGAATGGTGGTTGAAGCATGAAGGGACATATGAATCTTTAGCGCATCTGGCACGTAAATATCTCGCGACGCCGGCTACAACAGTGCCATGTGAACACCTGTTCTGACTTTCAGGTGACATTGTAAACAAGAAGCGGGCAGCATTATCTCCTGCAAATTGTAACCAAACTTGTTTGTCTGAGCGATTGGCTGAAGTAGGACCGAGTGGACTTGTAGGCTCTAAACTTTTACATTGTTTTATTTTTGAATGCAGTTATTTTTTGGTACATAATTCTACATTTATTTGTTCAACTTTCATGATACAAGTAGTAGTGCAGTCTCTTTATTAGGTGAATTGAAAAATAAAATTTCTTTTGTTTTTACAGTGCAAATATTTGTAGTAAAAATAAAGTGAGCACTGTATACTTTGTATTCTGTGTTGTAATTGAAATCAATATATTTCAGAATGTAGAAAACATCCAAAAATATATAAATAAATTGTATTCTATTATTGTTTAACCGCGCGATTAATCATGCGATTAATCACGATTAATTTTTTTTAATCACGCAATTAATCACAATTAATTTTTGTAATCGCTTGACAGCCCTAATAATTTTATTGTTATAAATGAGTTCATATTATCCTAGCCTTTTTGGGACACTCATCCATATCTCAATTTGAAAAACATAAGAACATTAAACTGCAAAGTCAAGGACTCAAAAGTTCGGAAGTGCCAGAATTAAGGTTTCTTGTGCAATCTTAATTTGGCTCCCCTCTGCATTATGTCTTTAATTGCATGATCACATATTTTTTCCACAGGACCGCTGCTTCAGTCAGTGCACAATATAGTCAGTGATCATTTAGTAAGCAACTATTCAATATTTTGTTTTCTCCTCACTGTTCAACATGTGGCTGTAGGCCTTATTCACTACACTGTTCAAACCCTGCTCTGAAGGCAGAATTAATTTCCTCAAGGACTTTTCTATGGCACTCATCACTATAATATCTGAGTACTTAACAAACATTAATTTACCTTCACAATCCCTCTGTGAGGTGAGGGAGTTTTAGTTCCTTATCCCTAAAAAAGGGGATAATGAAACATAGACGGATTAAGGTAAAAAGTGTCCACTAATTGTGGATGTCCAGTTTGAGACACCTAGGGCTTGATTTTTCAGAATACTTAGCATTATATAGCACTTTATATTTTCAAAATATCATAGCTTCTAGTAAGATCAGTTGCAGGAGTGAGGCTGGCGTCACTGGCTCTTGTTATACCTTTTTCCACTAGATTAAATAGCCTTTCAGTGCCTAGTATTTTCTCCCCATGAAGATAACCAACATTAGCACTCTTCCAGTCTTCTGGGATTTCCCTGGTATTCCAAGACTTATTAAAAATTAACATAATCAGGACAGAGATGTCCACAGCCAACTCTTTAAGGACTCTTGGGTGCAAGTTATCCAGGTCTCCTGACTGAAAAATGTTTGTCTCTAATAGATGTTGTCTGACATCATCCATGGTTACTAATGGACTGAAAAGTACTTCATCATCCTGTTATGATATGAATGCATCATTCTTTTTCTTTCCAAATATATAACAGAAATATGCATTGAATTCTTCTGCCTTTTCTGCATTGTTATTAACAATTTTACCATTTCCATCTAGTAACAGGCTATACCATTTCTAGGATTTCTTTTGTTCCTAATATACTTAGTAAATTCCTTCTTATTGTCCCTAGTCCTGCCAGCTGTGGATTTTTTCCTATTGTCTTTAGTTTCCCTTGTCAATTTTCTGTACTTCATAACTCCTATTTTATGTTAATTACCTAAATGGTTGGGTTCTGGTCCTTGCCTAGGGTTCCTAGATGCTACCCCAGAACACATAAATAATAATAATATAGTTTGACAAAGTTATAAGCAACTGAAAACAGGATCTTATAATGGGAAGTGTCATTCAACCTTAACTGTAGATGGTGCTATGATATAGAAGTAAATATTATACTCTTTCCTTTATAAAAAAAATGCATGAAAGCATTTTCAGTATTTTAAATACACTTAGGTATAGGAGAGCAATTATGGATAGTTAAAAGCATAGAACTAAATTGTATCCGTTTAGAGTAAACTTGCATCCTGAAATGTAATGGGAGACAATAGTTATGCTTATTAATAAATATTAATGTACCATGACATTGATCCTGCAAACATTTACTCACATGAAATGGGTTACGCATATGCAGAATGGATTAGGTGCATTTTTTTTAGGTTAATGGTCCAAGGTATATAAATATCATATGCCACCCTTGTTAAACCTCCTGAAAAAAACTTTGATAAATAATTGTTGTTTAAATACCATGCAATAACTGTGTTAACAATCTGAATTAAATCCTTATTCCAGACAGCTAAAGTTCTCTAAAATGTGGTCACACATTTTACCACAAGAAATATTTTTTTTACAAAAGTTATAGATGAAAATGTTAGACTGGATTCTTTCTTTACCAGGGTAGCAATTTAACCAATCGGCACACTTTGATGAGTTTATATAACCTCATTCTTTCCTCGTTCATATTAAATAGATAGAAGTTTAACGAGGGACTGTAAATTCAGTACTAAAAATGTTGGATTATTAATCACAGTTATTGTTTACACTAAATGTTTTCTACATAGGATTTTATGCCTGTGCTAAACTATAGAACACTGAAGGCAACATAGTCAGATGTCCTCCTTCTCCCCTCACCCCTGACTCTGCCCCCCTCTGCTTTAGACCTTCAAGGCAGTTTGAGGAAGGAGATAAGGGCCTACAAGTCCACTGGGTCCTACTTCAGCCAATCGCTCAGACAAACAAGTTTGGTTACAATTTGCAGATAAGGAGATAAGGGCATCTTTGTATATCTAAAAGAAGCTTGTAAAAGAAGGATGGTACATCATTCCTGTGGGATTTTAATTATTCAGACACAAGCTGGTACACTGAAAAGTTGTAATTATTCAGGCATCATTTGGAGAATCTCCACAAAACACAGGAGTGCTTTTCTAGAGAGAGCCTAGGATTCTTTTCTTGTGCAATTTGTTTAATAGTGGGAATAAAATAATTTTGATAATACAGAAACTGCAGAGCTTTTAAATTCTAGTAATTATGAGCCAGATTCTGCTACCTTGCTCACACTAAGTAGTACCTTACTCTGATTTCAGTGGGATCGAAGATGGATATGAACTTGTAACCAAGGGGAAAAATCAGTTGTGGGTTATGAAGGACTAAAACCTGCCAGAGCCCTGGGATGGAGTTGGGGGTAATCATGGTAAGCTTTGCAGCATGTGCATAGGTTCTCTTATTGTTTTAATGTTTGCTCTATAACGCTGTCCCTTTCAGAATAAACATGCTTGCTTAGAAGCTGTGTGGTAACTTGCAACTGTGGGCCATTGCACTGATCATAGCTTTTGGAGAGAAAGCAAAGTGCAGGTGCCGGCCTTTTATGCAGTCTGGCTTCCAGGGGATATCAACGTGTAAGGCAGGGAACTGTGCAACCTTAAAACCCCAGTAAGAAGGGAGTGAGATCAGGGCCGGCTCCAGGCACCAGCTTAACAAGCAGGTGCTTGGGGCAGCCACTCCGGAGAGGGGCGGCATGTCCAGCTATTCGGCGGCAATTCGGCAGAGGGTCCCTCACTCCCGCTCGGAGCGAAGGACCTCCCGCCGAATTGCCGCCGCAGATCGCGATCGTGGCTTTTTTTTTTTTTTTTGGCTGCCTGGGGCGGCAAAAACCCTGGAGCCGGCGCTGAGTGAGATGCAGGTCTCAGCCCAGGAGAGGTGACAGCTGGGAGCTGCAAACCTTTAAGTGGGTGCCCTTGAGTGACCACGGAGGGGGACTGCAGGTGCAGTTGCCCTGAAACTGTGACACTCTTTCCACTCCCCCATTACCAGCCTCCTCTCTGTTCCTTCACCCAGCTTTCCTATTGATGGTATGATCTGCAGAGGAGAAGCTTCACCTGTCATTTCTAATATCCTTCCTGATTCTGACCTCAAACTAGTTTTATGCTAGTGTCATTTCAAAGGAATAATGGATATAAGTGAGATCAGATCCCTTGAAATCTCCCTTGAAAACTTTTTAGACCATACATTTTTCTGGGCAGTAACCATGCCATCTTATATTTTGGGACACTATCCTGTACACTGTAGGCCCTACCACAATATAAATAATAAAACTTGTATTTTTTCAACTTTTCTTTATATCTCTGAAGTTTTTTTCCTCCACTTATTGGTAGTATGTCAACAAGTTCAGAAGGGTTGCTAGCGTTTTGGAGGACATGATTAGAATTCAAAATGTCCTTGACAAATTGGAGAATTTGCTGATTTCAGACCAATTGAAATTCAATAAAGACAAGTGCAAAGTACTTCACTTAGGAAGGAAAAATCAAATGCACAACTAAAAAATGGGAAATTCACAGGCTAGGCAGTAATACTGCTGAAAAGGATGTGGGGGTTATAGTGGACCACAAATTGAATAGGAGTAAACAATGTAATGCAGTTGCGAAAAAGGGTAATGTAATTCTGGAGTGTATTAACAGGAGTGTTGTATGTCAGATATGAGAGGTAATTGCTTTGCTTTACTCAGCACTGGTGAGGCCTCAGTTGGCATACTGGGTCCAGTTCTGGGCACCATACTTTAAGAAGATACGGACAAATTGGGAAGAGTTCTGAGAACAACAAAAAATGATAAAAGATTTAGAAAACCTGACCTATGACAAAAGCTTAAAAAAACTGGGCATGTCTAGTCTTGAGAAAGAGGAAGACTGAGTGGGAACCTGATAACAGTCTTCAAATATGTTAAGGACTGTTTGTGACCAAAGGACCTTTTAATGCCAACTGACAAGGGGGTGCAGTGGGGTTACAGGAGTCTCCAGATTCTGGTATGTCCATTCTTGTTCACCAAAGGATGTCATATGAGGTCTCAAATGAAAGCCAGTGTCACACTGGTCATCAGTATCATTGTGAAATGTATGTACCAGTACTATGTAAGGAGTTATGTATCTGTAACAGAAAATTATGGTCTTAAGCATGTGAGTTAAAAAGCAAGTCACCCAAATATGACATGCCTCAGACTGGTTCCTCCAGACAGGAAGTAAAACAGACAGTGCATTTGCATTCACGAAAATAGGGTCTCAGCCAGCCTTGACTGAAAACGCTGAAGAGGACTTTGGGTGAGATAAACTTCCCTATAGAGGAGGTTATCCTGTAAGTTAAATTTAGTGTTTAGAAATTGTGTTTTAATTTTGTTTTATATGTAACCATTTGTTTCAAATATCTTAACCCACTATGGACCTGTGGATAAGGGGCTGGATCCTACAGAGCATGCACTGAATATTTGTGTGCCTGTTGCTTCCTGCACAGAGAGGGCCTGTGGAGGCCTGGAAGATGATGTTTGTGCTGCCAGGGGCTGGTGGATTCAGGGAGCTGTTCCACAGCAGGCAGACAAGACTCCTCCATGCTAAGGACAGGTAGTGGTGAGATGCCTCACAACCCTGGATACCCCTGCAGAGCATCTCACTGTTTCAAAAAATGACTGTGATCAATTGTTTTCCATGTACATTGAAGGTAGGACAAGAAATAATGGGCTTAATCTGCAACAAGGTAGATCTAGGTATGATATTAGGAAAAACTTTCTAACTATAAGGATAATTATGCTCTTGGAATAGGCTTCCAAGGGAGCTTGTGGAATATCCCCATCACTGGAGGTTTTAAAAGCAGGTTAGACAAACACATGTCAGGGATGTTCTAGGTATGCTTGGTCTTGCCTTAGCTCAGGGGACTGGAGTTGATGACTTCTCAGCGCCCCTTCAAGATGCACATTTCTATGATTCTAGTATTTTATCTAACTGCAAAGCTGTGCAGCTTGCATTGAAAAGTCTGGATGCCTGGATGCTTCTTCGAAGCATGTTTGAACTTCAAGTTACAAAATTGGGATAGAAATTTTATAATAACAGATCTTCTCATGAGATTTCTTTCACTTCCATTTCTGGACCCAGCAAGAAATACCATAAGAGCAAGTTCCCTCATGGTAGCATGGCATTTCTAGTTCTGGTTCATAACATTTTAGAACATATATATCTATATATATGATATATATGTTCTAAAATGTTATGAACCAAATATATATATATTTGTGAATTCAAGCTGATTTAGTCTAGTTGTTCATGTCAAAAACAAATAAACCCAAAAACAAAACAAAAAAAAGAAAAATATTTTGAAATAAAATAAAAACATTTGTGGCATTCGCAACTAACCTCTCTGTAAGGGATGAGTAACTCCTGAACTATTTTTCCAAGGCATTAGCCACAAACAGACTTTCCTTTAGCATTGGACTGCATTTATGTTTGCTCCACTTCTTTTTCTTTAAAGTAATAGTTTTATTTTAGTCATCACAAAGAAACTATTTTGGATTTCCCTGTATTCTCAGTTTCAGAACTCTGCTTACATAGAATTACTGTTAGTCTTTAAACATAAATACCTTTTGCACTAGTGGTCCAATCCTTCTATACATACACATGATAATGCTCATTGCTCTACTGCCAGCACCTGCATTATATGTTGAGGAAAGAGCAACTTGGGCTCCTTCATGAGCCCATTAAAGAAGGATGAACCAGTTGGAGGGTGGAGGAATAAATTATATCCCCCACCCATGATCTTTCACCTTTCATTAGTACCAAATTTGAAATGAACCCTTTCTATGATTCTGAAATGTTCAGTTAATTCTACACCCCTACCTCCAACACTGCATTTCTGAGTTCTGGCTTGGGCTGGAGCAGAAAAGTCAAATTTCCAAAACACAGAGAGGGAAGTTGTTCTTGTGCTATTTCCAACAGGGACCTGAAATGGAAATGTCTGCGATACTGCATGGAATATGTTTTTGTGAGTTTTGTATCCCACTGCTGTAGACTAACAGGCTTCAGAATGCTTAAAAAAGCATCCAAGTTGAAACAAAGACCAAAGTTTTACAGTCTCCTCTTCAGTGATGCCCATGAAAAAGTTATGTGTGGGCTGGCGGTTTTATTCGCTCTTTCTCTTAGGACTCACTTTTGGTTGAGTCTGTGCTTTTGTTCTTCCTATTTTGTACTTGCTTTACTGTTTATTAGGGATTTTATCTCACTTTCTTACTGAATGGAAAATATGAAACTATAATTTGTGACAACTGTAATTACCAATTTGCAGTGGATTATCGTAATGTACATACCAGTATTCCATAAATAAAACAAATGTATTCAGTAATTAATAGTAATAGCAATACTACCTTAACATTTTGGACTGAGATGAGAGAGTGCATAAGCAAAGAATTGATTGAAATGGGGAAAAAAGTGTTTTTCTTTAAATCATGTTGTGTTGGCCTAACTCTGGTTTTATTGGAGTTGATGGTAAAGTTGGCATTAACTTCGTTGGCAGCAGAGATCAGTCAGGGCGAATGAAAACCCCACCCAAAATCTCTAGATGCAGACAAAGGCCAGCATGGTTTAGGCTTCAAATTAGGATAAATTTGAGGTACAGTGGGAATCTATATAACACCATAGTAAATGGAAAAAAGTAATTCAGCCACACAGCCTAGACACTGTTATTTGGGATTGGAACTGTATTGGAGAGTGGCACCGTTTAAAATATATATACAACAGAAAAAATGTATTCAAGATGTGAATGCAAAAGGGGTTGAAGTTATTTTGGGATTGGAACTAGAAAAGACTAGGGGTAAAATCCTGACCCATTGACCTCAATGGCAAACTCCCACTGAGGTCAATGGGGCCAGGATTTCAGCCTAGGACAGCATGCACTAAGGGTAATGAAGAGTTTGAAACCCAGGGAAGCAGCTAAGAAGTTTGCTGGGGTAGTGAAAGTCAAGTATATATCCCTTAAAAATGACATAACCTTCGCCCTCCCCTCAGCTTTCCTTTCCTCCCCACTTCCCTACCTAGAACTCTCTCTTCCTTCTCCAATCACAGATGCAGAAGTTTCTTATCTGCTTTCCTTCTCTAACTCCTCTATTTACCCAGTGACCCCACCCCATTCCATCTCCTGATCTCCCTCGTGCACACACTAATCCCTTCCTTTACTCTTCTCCTTAACCTCTCACTTTCCTCTGGCTCTTTCCCCTCACAAGACAAACATTCTTTAGCCTCTCCCATCTTAAAGAAAGAGCTCCTAACCCCACTTGTTTCTTCCACTATCGTTCCATCTCTCTTTCACCTCTAAGCTCATTGAACATGCAGTCTACAATCACTGTCTGGAGCTCCTCTCCTCCAATTCCATCCTAGACCCTCTCCTATCTGGTTTCCACCCTTTGCACTCCACTGAACTGTCTCTCCCCAAAGTCTCTAATGATGGCTTCCTAGCCAAAGTTTAGAACCAGTACTGCATCTTCATCAGCTTTGTCCTGTCACCCACCTTTGACACAGCCAGCCATGCTCTTCCTGAAATTCTGTTCTCCTTTGGCTTCTGTGACTCTGTCCTCTCCTGGGTCTCCTCAAACCTTTCTAATTGCTCCCTCAGTGTCTTTTGGAGGATCCTCCTCATGTGCCCTCCAACTTTTTGTGGAAGTTCCACAGGGCTCTGTCCTTGGTTCCCTTCTCTTTCCCCCTCTAGCCCTTATCCCTGGATAATCTCATATACAAACACAAATTCAACTACCCTCTCTATGCTGATAACTCACAGATTTACCTCTCTACTCCAAACCTGCCTCCTTCTGTCCCAACTAAAATCTCAACCTGTCTCTCTAACATCCTGTAGTGAGACAGCGTGGCCTCCCTCCAGACTCAAGAGCGAGGGACCACTATACTGCTCCTGGCATGTGGAGCCAAACCTGCCCCCCTTGCCAGAAGTACCAGAGTGGGACAGGAAGTATAAAAGGAGACCCTGTGGCTCAGTTGGGGCTGGACGAGGGAAGGAGGCAGACGTCTCTTCTAGGGAGCCGAGCCTTCTGTGGGAACCCAGACCAGCAGCCGAGCAGACCAGTGCCCTACTGATGGAGGACTGAGAGGCAGACAACTCCAAGGAATTACCAGTGAGGCCACTGCCTGACTGCCAATCAGCACAATGAAGCAACACCAGCAGAGTTGGCGAGGAAGCAGCCCAGGGGAATCAGACACTGATCCAAATTTGCTGCCAGGAAGCAAGGCAGCGTGTTTGTATTTCCCTGCTGACCAAGTGACAGGACCACCCGCCACTATTAGGGCTCCTTGTTTAGTATTTCACTGCTGATCAAAGTGCAAGAAGAAATAAGAGGGACAATCAAACATCTGCACCAACTGCTGTGAACAGCATCTCTTATTGGTGGCTTAATTGGGTGGACCTGGGATTTTAGGAGGAGGTTGGGAGAGTGCTACTGAACTGTTTCCCTATCTGACACCTAAATAGTTATTAAACTTATCAGAATACAAGGAAAATCGAGTCATTAATATTTGCAGATCTGTTGTACACAGGAAATGGTTAGAAACTGTGACTGACAATAAGTAGTTTGTGGCTTGACAAGGAAACTCGTGTGCTTCTCTGAATAGCTTGAATAAATTCATAACAAATAGCATGAGGCCCTTTAGTTCTTTTCAATGACAGTCCAGAATCATGGACTACAGAAATGTTATTTCTTGTACTTTAGGCTCGATATAATCTTCAAGTAGATATTTGTTTTCACTACTCAATTTTATTACAGTATATTTGTTCTCTATGATTACAGCAGCTGGTTTTTAAGCACTGGTAATTTTGTCTAAGGAAAATTAAACTGATTGTTCCCTTTTATTTTCCTTTTTTGGACAATAACTGTTTAGTTTAAGTCACTTCTACTACCTTGCACTATTTTTTATCCATTGAGGTTGTAAGACTCATCTTTTGGGTTGTGTTAGTATAGATTTTTTAAAAATTCCATGTAATACAATAAGAAACTTCTGCATCTGTGATTGGAGAAGGAACAGAGAGTTGTAGGTAGGGAAGGGGGGAGGAAAGGCAAGCTGAGGGGAGGGCGAAGGTTATGTCATTTCGTCAATTTTCTCTTGGAAGAAATTGGCGAGATTCTGTGCAGAGAGAAAAATGATGCTTAGAGCGTGTTTAGAATCTGCATTATTGCCTGTTTCTGCAGGGACTAGGTACTGTTTCTTCAAAAAAGTTGGGTGTAGGGTAATGTAATAAACCTGATGAGACCTGGCAAATTCTCATGCTACTTTATACTGTTTTACATAGTGTTTTTATATGTGATTCATAAATTTGAAAAATGGCAATTGGTGAGTTGTTCTGCGTTATGGAAAAATAGCAATCTGTTTCTCATGCAGGTATTTCCAAGTTCAGATACAATAATTTGCTGTTGTGGTGGCAGTCTTTTCCACTTAGATTATTACCAGTGAAATGGTTTAAGAACATAAGAACGGCCATACTGGGTCAGACCAAAGGTCCATCTAGCTCAGTATCTTGTCTTCCAACAGTGGCCAATGTCAGGTGCCCCAGAGGGAATGAACAGGTACCCATCAAGTGATCCATTCCTTGTCGCTCATTCCCAGCTTCTCGCAAACAGAGGCTAGGGACACCATCCCTGCCCATCCTGATTAATAGTTGTTGATGGACCTATCCTCCATGAATTTATCTAGTTCTTTTTTGAACCCTGTTATAGTCTTGGCCTTCACAACATCCTCTGGCAAAGAGTTCCACAGGTTGACTATGCGTTGTGTGAAGAAATACTTCCTTTTGTTTGTTTTAAACCTGCTGCCTATTAATTTCATTTGGTGACCCCTAGTTCGTGTGTTATGAGGAGTAAATAACACTTCCTTATTTACTTTCTCCACACCAGTCATGATTTTATAGACTTCTATCATATCTCCCCTTAGTTGTCTCTTTTTCAAGCCTAAAAGTCCCAGTCTTATTAATTTCTCCTCATACAGAAGCCACTCCATACCCCTAATCATTTTTGTTGCCCTTTTCTGAACATTTTCCAGTTCCAATATATCTTTTTTGAGATGGGGCGACCACATCTGCACCAGTATTCAAGATGTGGGCATACCATGGATTTATACAGAGGCAACATGATGTTTTCTGTCCTATTATCCCTTTCTTAATGATTCCCAGCATTCTGTTCGCTTTTTTGACTGGTGCTGCACATTGAGTAGATGTTTTCAGACAACTATCCACAATGACTCCAAGATCTCTTTCTTGAGTGGTAACAGCTAATTTAGACACCATCATTGTATATGTATATTTGGGATTATGTTTTCCAATGTGCATTACTTTACATTTATCAACGTTGAATTTCATCTGCCATTTTGTTGCCAAGTCACCCAGTTTTGAGAGATCCTTTTGTAGCTCTGAGCATTCTGCCTGAGACTTAATTATCTTGAGTAGTTTTGTATCATCTGCAAATTTTGTCACCTCACTGTTTACCCCTTTTTCCAGATCGTTTATGAATATGTTGAATAGGACTGGTCCCAGTACAGACCCCTGGGGGACACCACTATTTACCTCTACATTCTGAAAACTGACCATTTATTCCTACCTTTTGTTTCCTATCTTTTAACCAGTTACCAATCCATGAGAGTACCTTCCCTCTTATCCCATGACAGTTTACTTTGCTTAAGAGCCTTTGGTGAGGGACCTTGTCAAAGGCTTTCTGAAAATCTAAGTACACTATATTCACTGGATCCGCCTTGTCCACATGCTTGTCGACCTCCTCAAAGAATTCTAGTAGATTGGTGAGGCATGATTTCCCTTTACAAAAACCATGTTGACTCTTCCCCAACAAATTATGTTCATCTATGTGTCTGATAATTTTGTTCTTTAAAAGGCATATGTAATCTCTTAAAAAATAACTTCCAGACTCAGTGTGTATCAGGTTTATTTTCTCCTGAAAGGCAGACATTTGTTGTTGTCCCTGCCATGTGTCTTTATTTGGCATAGCCAGTTTACTCTTTTGACATATTATGTATCCAGCACAATGACACCACTAGCAGTGGCACCAATTCAGGAATATCTTGGGGGAGGGTAATTCCAGTCCCTGCCCCCATGCCCTCCAGCAGGGACCCAGTTCTGGTCCATGCTCAATCACCCCTCTTTCCAGAGGGACTTGATTCCTTCCTTGACCTGGAAGTCTCACTTCTGTCTTACCCACACGATGCATGAGCAGGTGAAGCCGGGAGTCGAGTCCTTGGCAGACTTCCCTGTGCTCCACCATACAGAAACAGACTCCCTGTGTGCAAGGGCACAGCACCATTTGGCCCAGCTTCCCCTCCATCCAGACGGAAGGGCAGCTGAGCCAAATTTGAGTGGCACTGCAACCCCATTCCCCAGGTTGCAGCACCACTCACTGAAATTTGGCCTGACCACCCCTCTGTCTATACAGAAGAGCAGGTAGGTCACATTTTTGTGGCATAGTGACCACACAGATGGATCAACACTCTAGACCACTCTGGCAGCAGCCATACTGATTTAATACAGGACCACTGCTTAAAAGTGGTCCCCCCAGCTCCAGGGCCTCTGGAACTTTGAGAAGTGCAAAATCCCTATGTGGTGCATTTGCCCCCATTCTAATTGGTGCCATTGACCACTAATAATGATCACATTTTTGGATGTCTAGCAGGAGTCGTGATAAGAACACAGAATTTGCTACAATGGATCAGGGTAGTGGTTCATCTAGTGATAGTGGTGGATGGTTGTGATTCATCGGGGTAGTGGTTTTGGGAGATGCAAGAAACCCTGTAGTAGACAACCTTGGAATCACCTGCCCATATAAGAAGCTTTTTGTAGTTACCATTATTTAATGCCCTGAAACATGAGGGCAAATACAGGTCTGTCGCATCTTACGCACATTTAACATGCGCGATTTCGGCTTTGCGCGGTCGGCAAAAACACGAAAAAAAAAAAAAGAGAGAGAATAAAAGCAATTTATGTACTGTGTCTGTAGTGCGGGTGATTCCGCCTGCCATTAAAGTCAATGGGATTTTGGCTATACGCGGTTTTCGCTTTACGCGCTGACCGCGGAACGTAACCCCCGCGTAAGATGCGACAGACCTGTAGTCCATATATATCTTCTATCTATGCAACTGTGCATCTCTCATTAGCCTTATAAATGTCTAGTCCTTTTCTGAATCCTGTTATATTTTTTGGGTTCGATGATATCATGTACCAGTGAGTTCCACATGAATAATACCACGAGTAAATGCCATGCCATTGTGTAAAATTCCTTCCAGGCAATTATGCCATTAGACAGTAGCTATTTAATGAATAGCATGGCAGTAAAACATGATTACTGTTTAGTTTGTGTTCATCTTGTGCTGTGAGAAATACATGTAGAAAATGTAGACAAAATGATTGACAGCACTGTTTATTTTATTACTCTTATTTGTGTGGGAGACCATCTTGGCAGCTGGTTATTACTATTGTTATCCCTGACTAGGACTTAATCACTCAAAGTATAAGTGACTTGTCACCTTTCCAGCCACTGCATGCAATTTTGAGAGGAAATGAGTGAGTCCAATACAAAGGAGTCAGCATGACACTGATTTATCCAGAGAATTGCTGGCTGCCATCCTTCTTAGTACAAGGATATCTCTGGGTCAAAAGATTCTTACATTTTTCTGTAGCTGTCAGTATGTTGTTCATGGCATTCATTTTTGAGCTGGAGTTCCAGGCTTACTGCAGCAGTCACAATATTCAAAACACTGGAACATGTCACAGCTGAAACACAGAAACTTAAATGGAGAGTCATCAGGCCAAGACCCTCAAAGACTCTAAAACAGCAAGAAACATCAGTTTTGGGCATGACTGTGAATACAATTGTGTCCTGCTTATAATACGGCCGTGTGTGTGTCCTTTTTGGCTTCATTTGGACACAGGCACAATTGAAGTTCTACTTCTTTTTACCCTGAAATTAGTAGTTCCTCTAAACTTACACAAAGCCTCAGCACTTTAGTCCCAGATTAAAGCACCTCCTTCCCTTTGAATGATTCTTATGTGTGATGCAGGTTCATGGGGACCATGCACTCTTTGTGTCGTTTCCCTAATACTGAGCTCAGGCTCTTTCAGGGCTGGCTGGAGCCCTGCTGTGGAAGCACATTCCCTCTTCTGCAGTCCATACACAGCCTTCTCCAATTGCACCCCCTATTCCAATCAGAGGAGACCTCGCATCTGGAAGTAGGGGTGCGATTTCTTGCCAATGCTCTAACTAGTTTGGGCTGGAGGTAGGTGGGGGGAAGGTGGAGGGTGGCGACGTCAGTTTTTCCTGTCTGCCTATCCCCATCCAATCAGTGCTTCTGGGGCAGGGCTACACTTTACAGCACTACTGCT
The DNA here is from genome assembly GCA_003942145.1 of Platysternon megacephalum. Lineage (NCBI taxonomy): Eukaryota > Metazoa > Chordata > Testudines > Platysternidae > Platysternon > Platysternon megacephalum. The sequence goes on from QXTE01000046.1 coordinate 3,632,727, forward strand.
GGTCTGTTGAGTGGGACCTTCACATCTTACCATGGACTGGGGTTTGATTCAGCAGCACAGTGTTGTTCCCAGGTTTTACCTGGAGAAGTTGATACCTTGCATACCCTGAAGACTCGAGGCAGGGTCACCAGTAGCCCAGTGCATACATGTATATGCATGTGTGGGCAAGGAAGGGCTCCACTTGAAGTCTTTAAAAGGTAAGGTGAGGGTGTGTTCAGGTCCTGAAAGAGATGGAGTTTGGCTGGGTGTGTGTGTGTGTGTGTGTGTGGCGGGGGGGGGGGGAAATAAGGATTTTCTTGGAGATGTTGATGCATTGTTCTTAAGTTATGTTCTTATGTATTCATATAGCTGCTAATGGAGCTAGCAGTCTGATTCACATAGCCCATGTCAACTAAATCCTGAGAATTTGATCATCCCTAGTTTCACCCATTTTTAATTTGTCATTTAAAAGCAGTCACTTACAAAGATACAGCAGCTGCCAGATGTTCCAAGTCCATGGTGTCTCTCAGAAAGACCCTACTACTGCTTCTGGATTTCTGACCGCATTGGGCAGCTCCTCCTCAAAAAAATCAAGTGCTAAGGCAGGTTCAGACAGCAATCAGTAACAAAAGTAGATTTCATTCTTATGTTTGTGAGGCACAATTCAAAATCAGGGTAAGAGGAAAAAAAGATTGACGGAGTCCCTTTAAAATACCCTGTTATGATCAGCTGACATTTCAATAAGATTGTAGCATTTACAGGTTAAATAACTTCACAGTAAGGAATGAACATTCTGTGACCGCCATAGTAACAACAGGAAATTTAAAATATTTCCCAAATGCAGTAGAGGTGACTGCAAGCCAGATTCTTGACATTAGGAGAATAAACAAAAATCCCACCTGTGGGAACTTTAAGGCCCCATGGTTTTCATTCTGCATGTCCCATATGCACTTCAAACTTTTTAAAATACATTTTACTTATGTGTCATTTACTACATTTATATAGAGTGCCTTGAAAAACAGAGCCCTAACCTGAATAAGGCCTCTCGGCACCACTACAATAAAAACAGTAATTGCCAACTGTGGCAAAATATATTGGCTGTACACGACTATTGTAGATCTTCATAAGTGATTAGTTTCATCCAAAAATGTTTTGAGCAAGGAAAATTGTGGTAGCTTCACTAATGAAATTATTATTTGTTTTTTCTAATGATGGGAAGTTACATATTCATTTCAGAAGCACCGCATTAGGGAATACAACAGTTGTGACCGTACCTAATCCTCTGCAGATTGGTCACACTTGTAATCAAATTCTAATCAAACAAAATAAAAACATAGCACTCTGTCCTAATTAGCGGTCTCATTATAGAAAACGATAAATGAAGAATTCTTTTAAAGCTAGGTTAATTGCGTATCAACATGGCTACTCAAATTCTCAGTGGGATGCAGTTATCTGGGAGGGTGAAAGTCACCCAGCTTTGTAGGCACTATGGAAGTTCCCTGCATGCAGTGGAAACCATAGTAGTACCAGTGCATGTGTGATGGATGACTGGATAGTAGGGTCCTACCCTTGAGGAGTTAAGTTCTATATCCACCCTGTACAGAGCACCACAGACAGGACATTATGATTGTAATGATCCTTTTTAGCTTTAAAATGGATTAAATTTGAAGATGGTCGAGGATTTGACCACACGAGTCTGGAATCATGCATGTCCAATGGACACACATATGGATGTGTGCATGGACTGGGGTCCGGATGCCCCACAATTTCTGAAATAGCAACTGTGAAGATGCCCCACACCTGCAGTCTTAGAGTGGATTTATTTTCCCCACAATTGCTGCAGGGCTTTCTACACCAGTTCAATCTCTCTCCTCTTTGTGTGCATAGAGGGTATGTCAACATTATAGACTGGCTCTGAAAATCTTGCTCACATTGTTTCCACTAACTTCCATGGAACTACTCATGTAAGTAACTACTCCTCTATATAAGTACAATATCTCAAGATACAGCGGCCTACTTGTAAAGACTATGTAAAAATAATGTTCTATAATAATAATGTACCAGAGCTCAATGTGTATTTTGGCTCGGTGATTTCTGTATAACATTTGCTTAGTTTGCAAGGAAAAAGGTGGTTTTCCTCAGTGCCCGTCCTGCAAATTCAGCCTGGAATCTAAAAGTCAAGCTGGGTTCTCCCCTTCACACACATCATCAATAATAAAGATCCTGCAGACCAACTTTTACTCAGTTACTTCTGAACAACCCCATTATATTTCATAGAATTGCATAAGTGTAATGAAATGTTTTCTGTTGAGTTGCAAAGGTAGAAATGAGGGTGGAAATTTGCCCTGCATTTGGAACCTAGTTAAAAGATGATGACGATGCACGGGAAGGAAAAGAAACCATCTCCCTCTCACAGTACTGCACTGACAATGCTATTAGGAGTTAAAAACTGGAAATTTTTTAAAGAGGGCCAAATTCTGAACTAAATAAAATTCCCATTTAATTTAATCTGAGATTTCGTCAATTCACGAGTACACAGTTTGACCCTCTAACATTAAAGTAGAACTGATTCTGAATATACACAGGGAGAGGATCTGTTGAAAAGAACATTTTTGCTCTGTCACTTTTCAGGGTAGATCTGCACTTTAGGGGCCAGATCCCCAGTCTTTAGCAGAAGAAAGACTGATCAATTTAATGGGAAGTTTTGCCTGAATAAGGACTGAAAGATTTGGTACTAGAAGGGTTTGGTCTGCGTCCAGTTTGTGTTTTCAGCAAAGGCACCTACTGGTGCTTATTATCTGAACTATTTCACCCTTCATTTCTATGTATCCCAGTTATGAGCAAGGTATAATTACAAATACACACTTGGAAAGAAATACAATTGTTAAAATCATGGACAAGAATGAGGGAAAGGTATGTTTTACCTTTAACCAACGACTACAAAATGAAATTGAAAAATGATCATTGCTTTTCTAAGGACACAGAAAGTTGTCTAGAACCTCATTTAAATCTTTAGAACTGAATGGTGTTTTGTCACAGGAGGCCTTGTTAATAATTTGTTCCATATTTGGCAAATGTCTTCTCATTGCTAGGAAACAGTTTTTTCCTCCTTATTTTAAAGATTTACGGTATTTTCATTTTAGTGTCGTTAGATTTCCCCCCCCCCATCATTTAAAATAAGATGAACAGATCACCGCAAGATTCCTTTTCAGTGACAACATCACTCCTGTTCCCACATAAGGGCAATTGATGCACAGAGCCATTCAGCTCATAGTCATAACTGACAACTCCTCCAGCTGTCATCACTCTTGCTTTTCACAGTTCCCACACACAGTCCCCATATCAGTATTTGTCCTTCAGTCTATGTGTGAACCATTTCACTGGCTTTCAGACATATCATTCTAAACTACACAAGTACTGCAAGGTTTCCCATGTAACAAATACTGGGCCAGATGCACCTCTCAAAGAGAGTAGCTTAGTGTGAGGCCCTGCAGGTCTAGAACCCAGCTCTATAGAAGTACCAGAGAGCTAACAGTGCTATGCTGCCACCCAACACTAGTTGGAACTAGTTTGTGCTCCACTGCCTTTGACTCACTGTGGACACCGACCATGGCACATCCCACCTCAAGAGGTCTGGCAGGCAGCAGCTTCATGGCTCCTGATTGGCTCCTCGCCCTATATAAACACAAGGGGCATTGCGGGCAACAGTGTGGCTCTCCGTTAGCTGCCATGACTATTCCCACTCCTGAGCTCTTGGCTTAGATCTCAGCTCGATTTGGATCTTGCCTCCTGACCAGTATTGACCCACACCTGGAATTTGACAACAAACTCCTCTGCTACTCCCAGCATCAGGTTTGACCCCGCTCTGACCCTTGGTCCTAACAGCCCATATTAGGATCGTGACACTCTGTTGAAGCTGATGAAGTTATATGGGTGTAAGGCTAGTGTGAGAGCCTTACATTATTCCTACATGCATGTGCCATTTTTTAAGTTCAAATTTTAAACTCACACTCTAAAAGTTTAGAATTTAATTAAAATTTCACATACTCCAGCATTTCTGAATGTTGGCTAGGGATGCAAATAAGAGAACCAAAATACCAGGAGAGAGAGGCTTTCTTTGTGGTATTTTCATTCTTACCAGAACCAGGAAATAGCAGATAGGTGAAAGAGCTGGTTGTTTCCAAGGCCAAGTGAGTCACATACTTTGAGCTCTAGAAAAGCATCTGTACTTCTGATTGCTGATAAGAACCACGGGCGGTGGAAGCTTTCTAACAGTGGGGGGCACCGGTGCCTGTACTGTGGTCCCACCCTCTCATGCTGCCCCTTCCCCCCTCCCCAAGTCCCCACCCTCATGCCACTCCTTCCCCCTGAGCCCCCGCTCTCATGCCACCTCTTCCCCTCAAGGCCATGACCCCTCCCCTGTCACTCGCCCTTATGGCCGGTAAAAAGTAGGAGGGCATAGCCCTCCCACTTTTAAAAGTGGGGGGACCATGGCCCCATGTCCCTCCTCCCCCATTCTGGAACCCCTATAAGAACCAAACCTGAACCTTATGAGATTAACCTATTGTTAATCATATACCCCTTTTACTATCAGATAGCATCTTCTCAGTTTATGATAGTTGTGTGTTGGCCTTAAGCTAATTCATTGTACACAAAGTGCTTCTTTGTATGTATGGTCTCTTGCAACTGTAGGGGTAAATTTTCAGTGTTTCACAAGGATTTAGTTGTTGAACTCCCATTAAGCTTTGATGTTATTGGATAGCTAAATCCAGCGTCACCATGATGAAAACTTTCCCCTTAGTCTCCAGTTAGACCAGCTATTTACAATATGTTTGAAATTCTTTTGAACGTGACATTAACTGTTTCCAGAGGCTTGATAAAATATCTACAAATGTAGACAAATTGCAATCCACACCATTATCCAACTTATGCTGGTAAAATGGGTCCAGTAATTTGGACAACTTGTCTGAACCAGCAATGAGGAAGCACTACCTAGCTTTCAGTTATTTATCAGTTAAATGTTGCTGAGCAACTAAGGATTGATCCAATGTAAGGTAGGTGGTGTTGTGACCTTAGGCGCCCCTGTACTCCCAACTTACACAGTACTGCAATAATATTTGTACAAATATGACTTGCCAGGTATCATATGAAAGCTAATACCATGCTGGTTATTAATATAAGTGTAACATGGCTGTGTTAACATTATATGTAATGTTATGAATTCCCTGTGTATGATGTTACTAGCACATGTTTAAGACCAGACAGCCGACTCTAGTTAAAGGTGATAAATAGCTCTGTCCTAGACCAAGGAATGTTGGTTTACCTCAATTTACATGTTAGCTGTAAACAACGCTATGGAATTAAATCAGTGGGGGTTATCCTGAGCCTGGACTCAAAAGACAGAATATTAGCATAGCTCCTGCACCCCAGAGAGAGAGAAGAGACTGAATCCCCAGGAGGCCTTCCTGACTTGTAAAGCTAAGACATCCCTTTGGGTGTATAAGAACATGGAGTGTGTCTCTTGATTGTATTGTCTCGTGAATTCATAAGAAGGGGAAACAACCTGGACTCTTAGAAGTAAGGCTATTAGCACTAAAACAGAGTAACAGAAGACAAAGGAGAGTCATGTGCTCCTAGCTGTGTCTCTGGTGAAGCTGCCACTAGACTTCTTCCAACCAGCTCTCACTAGCATGTCCTCTGCTCTTAAAGGCACAGTACATATTCCTAACATCTCCCCTTTCCAGCAAAAGCAACCCCATACCATTAAACATATATACTAGCTTTTTCGGTATAAATACCATAACTTACTCAACCTTTTAGCAGTGCTCAGTGAGTCTTTCAGATGCTCTGTGCAGTCCATTAGAGCTATGAGGCACCACTTCAACTCTTGCACTAGCTGAATCTACAGACTGCTCTGCTTGCTGATCAGAGGATCTTCAGTGATTTTCTCACAGCTTTGTCCTGTAGCTGTAAGTGCAGTATCTGCCCTCTTATCCCCCTCTTCTTCAGGAAGAGGTTGCAGTTTTCTCCTGTGCCTCCAAAACATATGTCCTTCAGGAGTCTGTACTTCATAAAATCATGGGGTGACTTTTGGAGTCACTCCTGCCTTCTATGCAGGTACCATCATCAATTCCCCCAAAATCTGTGGCTTCAAAGACTCCAACACACTGGACGCTCTGTCATAATATATCTTTTGTTTACACTTACATTGCTTAGACACATCTAAATCAGCATTGCCATTAGGGATTACTACTAAGTTAATGAGTCTTGTTCTCAATTTTCTGCCAAATGGTATCTCTGCTGGTGACAGGCCATGATTCACTGGTGCCGCTGTATAGTTCAGGGTAGTCAAATATGGATCTATACCTGAGTCATTGGCCTTTTCAAAAGTCTTAACAATTCTCACACCATTCTCTACACCCATACGCTCAAGCAATTTTTTTTAAATTCGTCCATCAAACTGAAGAGGAAAGAAACAGTGAATGGACAATTTCACTGTTTCTTTCCTCTTCAGATACAGCTCCTAGATAGAACTCCTCCTGTATGCTGTTGTCTGTCCTCTCTTCCTCGATTACTAGATTAGCATTCATGCTTGCTTTTTTTGTTGGCAGTTTTTGATCCTGGTTGCACACTTTGGCAAAATGATTGTCTCTTATAAATATTGCAGTGCTTACCAAAAGCTGGGCATTGTTGAGGTCTGTGTTTGTGTCCACGTCTTGTGCAATCGTTGAAGCTTTCCCTTGCAAACTCTTGAGCTTTGCTCTTTTCATACTTCTGCGGTATGTGTGATGTTGGTTGGTGAATCTGTACAGACTTACTGCTTTGTGTGGCTCAAACGCTTGTCTCTCTCACCAAAATAAGTTAGTCCAATAAAAGATATGATCTCACCCACCCTGTCTTACTACTTGCCAGTTTTTTTCCTCTTGTCACTCTATCCAGAGTGGCAGTGTCCAGTTTTCCTCCCATTATTTTTATTCTGTTCAGAGTGATTTCTACTGCCTGATACAGTCTTACTGCTTTATTCCAGGTGAGATACATATCTTCTAATAAACTTTTTTGCAGCTTTAGCTCTCTGATTCCAATTCCAATTCGATCCCTTTACAATTGAATCTAACTGTCCATAGTTGCAGGTTTGGCTCATTAACTTCAGTGCTGTTCGGAATTCTTCAAAGGACTCCCATTCCTTTTGTCTTCTAAGGTAAAACATACCTTTCAAATGTTTCACTCTCTTTTTTAGGTATGCAATACCCCTCAAATTTCTGCAAAACTGTGTCATAACTTTCTTTCTATGCCTGACTTAGTTGCATGCTATTAAAGACATCCACTGCATCAAGTCCTGCAGTGTTTAAAAAGATTGCTCTTTTCTGCTGGTCTTCTTCTTTCTCATCACAAAAGTCTGCTGCTTGTGCATATTATTTATTTATATATAAAATAATCAAAACTCTGTTTTGAATCTCTCCCAGAAGCCTGCTGCATTTCCTGAGAGTTTCAACTCGTTGGGGGCTTTTAGTTGGTGACTCCTACTCAGTCTTCTTTTCTCTCTCCTCACTTCTACCTCACTCTGGTACCATGTGTTGTCTTGTGGATTCCTAAGAAGGAGGCATAGTTTGGACTCTTAGAAGTAAGGCTTTATTAGAACTAAAACATAAGACAAAGGAAAGCCAAGTGCTTCTAGCTGTGCATCTGGGGAAGCTGACACTAGACTGCTTCCAACTCATTCTCACTAGCATGTGTTCTGCTCTTAAAGGCACAATACATACTCCTACCATTGATCCTTCACCTTAAGGAGACAAAGAAACCAGGCAATTTGATCTGTGATGGGCCCTGGCCAGGCCAACCAGTAAAAAGCTGGAAAGGAGACTGCGGGTGAGAAACCATCCCGAACAAAAGCTGTACCTTGCTAGATCAAGTTTTAGACTTTTAGATACCTGTTTTCACTTGTAGCCGTCTCTATCTTTATCACTTAATTGGTAAAACCTTAATCCATGCTCTTTTGTTAATAAACTTGTTTTACTTTTACCAGAAGCCAAGTCAGTGCTGTTTGCAGGGAAGGGTGTATTCACCCCAGTTACATTAATAAACTATAATGTACTGACTCTTTAACAGAGAGCGAGTTTAATATCCTCAGTGAATGTGTGGTGGTAAGTGCTGTTCATTGCAGAGAAACATCTCTGAGGAGCCTGGGGGGAAGGGGGAGTGGAGTTCACTGATAGTTTAAAGCTAGGCAAGGTATGGGATGGGAGAGCCTTGAGGAGTCTGCTGGTGAAGAAGACAGACTGGTGTGACAGGGAGCTGACTCAAAGCTCCCTCTTGCTGAGGCAGGAGGGTAACACAATAGCTTACAGCTATGGGTGTCCCTAGCAGCATGTTAAAGGAGTACAATATAATCTATGTAAAATACAACACTGCATCTGCTTGAATTTATGATGTATGGGCTGGGATCATGGCTGGGGTCACGGCTTTTCTCTGTTACTTTTCATGGAGGATAACTCTAAGATCTGCTGCTCAACAGGTGAAATCCTGGCTTCATTGATTCTTTAGATGCATGGTCTTTCAAGAATAACCTGCAACCAATATCATTTGTACTCTAGATAAAAGGTCCTTTGCCTCAGGCCAGTTCTGTAGTGTCCTCAAGCGAGGAACGGACTAACAAGGTACTGTTTGCTGCATGTAGTATATTAAGGAAATGTCTGTCTTAGAAATATATAGAAGTCTTCAAGGTAGGATTATATTTGGCTTTCAGCTGTTCAAAACTTGACATAGCACCTTCCAGAATTTAAGACTTTATTTTGTGCCCATGTCTAATTTGTTTCCTGTGTTTGAAATCAGGGTCATATTGTCCTGTAATAAATCCCAGAATACCTCTTAGATATTGGTACATTGTACCTCTTGTGACATGCTGTCCCCCATGTTCACCACTTTTATGATTATGATGTATTGTGTACAAAGTATGCCTTGTAAGGTATCATTTGAAAATTCATAGCCTACTGAACATTATCCTGATAAAATACACATAGCAACTTTTGTATGTAAAGTTATGAGACTCCTCTGTATAAAAATGATTTTACTGTAAGTTGTTAGAAAATCTGGCTCTAAGTAGTTTTTCAGAGACAAAAAAGCACACTGGCACGCCAGCTAGGTGCTAAAAGGCCATCACCTGTTTAATCAGAGATTCATCAGCAGGGGAGTTATAAACAAAACATTTACAATTCACCTGAAGGGCAGGTGGTAGAGCACATACGCAGTGGAACTGCTGACCCCGTGACCCAGCACAGGCTTTTTCCAGTACAAAGGGTGAGAATATAAAAAGGGGGGGAAAGGCCTCTGGCTACCTCTCCTCCCCCATCTCTACTCACAGCAGCAAGATCGCTTGAAAGACAACAGGAGCATTACTGAACTGGGGTGGGGTGGGGTGGAGTGTGGGGGGGTCCTAACTGGAAGGCTTTACTATGGACTGCTGAAGGTTTTGGGGTGAGAGAAACCTTTTTTGCTTTCCAATCTTATTTAGATTGGTAACATTTAGAAATAAGTTTAGGTGTAAGGCTGGGGCTAAGAATTTGCGGGTGTCATCCAGTAGGTAGTTCATGAGTGGCTGGGAAAACATTCATGTAACTTTGCTGGGAGTGACTTTTGTGCTAAAGGCTTCTTTTCACTAACAAAGCAGTGTAAAAGGCAGCCTGGACTGGAGAGTTAAAAGGACACAGCAGTTCAACAGCCCAGATTGTACCCCGGGGGATTTCACAGATATGCATTGTAGGAGTATTCAGCTGTTATCCTCAAGTACTTATTCTCTTCCATGTTAGGAGTCTCATCTGTATAAAAGCTACAGTATTACAGTGGTGAATGTGGTATAAATGTCTAGATCCAAAAATACTGCATGTCAAACTGAGTTTTCAGAGGGTCAACTGTTTTCTTTGATAATTTGTATGGTATATTTTTTACAGTGTAATCAGTCCCTGATGCATGAGGGGAAGTCTACCTAGCTGCAGAATCTCCAGTTTGGTAAATTAATACCTCCAGTTTCTTTCCCATTGATCCACAATTTCTTTCTTCTGTCAAAAAAAATTTCTCCATGTATATTCTTGTGCCAGTTCAAGATTAAAATTTAAAATATATGCTTTGTAATGATACTAGTTATAGGAAAACCTCTCCCTGACAAATTTCAAAACATACATTTTAGACCTGCTGATGGCCTCCAGTAGATTAACCAGCAAATAGTTTAAATGGATCATGTGGGCATTTTTACTAGAAACAGACATTTGACCTGGCATAAATGTATATTTATTTATTTATTTCATCTGTACATGTGTGCACACACATGTTCTTTCACACAAAAAATACTTAAAGGTAATCTTTTTTTTCAAAGAAATGTAGTGATCACTCTTACATTGGTATTAAAGGTCTACATTGGTCACCATTAAAAATCATAACTAAAATAATTCATTAATATGTGGGTGGGGCCTGATTTCCCAGGGCATTTCCCTATAGTCAGAAAAGGGAAGAACTGTGTTCTGACACCAACGATACAGTAACTGTTGATATTTTACCAGTGACAAATACTGCAGCCAGCCCATTGCCGTGCCATAAGAGGGAGATACAGAAAGGGGACTGGGATATCAATGGAAACTAAGGGCCTATCCTGCAAAGATGCAGGCATTTGAGTAATTTATTCATAGCTTTTTCTTTGAGCTCATCTCTATACAAAATGTCCATCTGGAGATGATGATGATGATGATGATAAAAGATGCCACATTGACAAGAGCGTAACTCGGATCCTCTGTTTATTCAAAGAAGGGCTATCTGATAGTAACATCATCTGGCCACTATCAATCTGGGCTGCTGCTAACAGATTTACAAGGTTCTAGGCCTTATTACCAGCCCCATGATTACACTTCTTTTCCCAGTGGTCATTTGCTAATAACTGAGACTATCAGCTACAGAAAAGGATCAACACACTTTTGCACTGAAGCATTTAATTGGTGGCACCTGCTGTGAGTGAAACTGACCAACACAAGTCTGAGCTAATTTCTCTCACAGTAGGCACCAGGCAAAGTACTGTAGGGCAAGAGTCTGTCTCTTTCTCCCGCTGCTAGACTAGCTGGAGTCTGGGAGAGAACAGAAAGAGATGGAAAGAGAACCTTTAAAAGGGTGGTGAGAGGGGCAGGGGGGGATAATATGCAGACACACGGAGCAGCACCAAGAAAGTGTGCCTGGCTGAGGAGCTACAGTACTGACCCTGAACAGGGAGGTAGATACACTTACTTCCCCAATAGGGCAGATGAAGAAGGTAAACGCTATTGTTCCCACTGTCAGCACATACTGTAAGGAGTTTGCAGCAAACACCCTCTACTCCCTACAGTAACTACTGCACTAGGGATTTTTGGAGCATTATTTGCTCCTGGTTTAGTAGTACCAGTGGCAGCAGGTGGTGTATTTCTCCCCACTTTGTGGTGAGGCAGGCCTTACACCCTGTTCTGCTGAAAACCCTATGGGATTTGGGCATTAGGAGTCCTTAATGGGTGAAAATAAGAACATCATAAAAATGGCCATACTGGGTCAGACAAAGGGTCCACTTAGCCCAGTAGCCTGTCTTCTAGCAGTGGCTGGTGCCAGATGCTTCAGAGGGAGTAAACAGAAAAGGGCAATTTATAGAGTGATTCATCCAGTCCCAGCCTCTATCAGTCAGAGCATGGAGTTAGATTCCCTATCGTCTTTCCTAATAGCCATCGATGGACCTATCCTCCATGAATTTATCTAATTTCTTTTAACCCACGTACATTTTGGCCTTCACAACATCCCCTGGCAACCAGTTCCAGACGTTGTATGTGTTGTGTGAAGAAGTACTTCCTTATGTTGGTTTTAAACCTACTTCCTATTAATTTCATTAGATTACCCCTTGTTCTTGTGTTCTGCAAAGGAGTAAATAACCCTTCCCTATTCACTTTTTCCACAACATTCATGATTTTGTAGACCTATATCATATCCCCCCTCGTTGTCTCTTTTCCAGGCTGAACAGTCCCAGTCTTCTTAATCTCTCCTCATATGGAAGCTGTTCCATCCCCCTAATCATTTTTGTTGTCCTTAATCATAGAATATCAGGGTTGGAAGGGACCTCAGGAGGTCATCTAGTCCAACCCCCTGCTCAAAGCAGGACCAATCCCCAGACAGATTTTTACCCCAGTTCCCTAAATGGCCCCCTCAAGGATTGAACTCACAACCCCGGGTTTAGCAGGCCAATGCTCAAACCACTGAGCTATCCCTCCCCCCTTCTCTGTACTTTCTCCAGTTCTAGTATCTGTTTTAAGATGGGACAACCAGAACTGCATGCAGTATTCAAGGTATGGGTGTACCATGGATTTATATAGTGGCATTGTGGTCCTCTCCAACCAAACTCTTGACATCTCTCACTACTGCAGTGAAAGGAGGTATATTGTCTCCAACACTACTCCATCCTAATGGCTTCAGACAGGCAGCAGTTACAGCGGCTACTAGAAGACCCTGCCAATGGGCATAGCCAGCAGTGCCTGCTTTGGTGCCATGGAAGAAGAACGCATACCTCCTGCCATTCAAAAGGATATGGAATAGGAGTTGTAAGCTACAATACTGCCCTCCCTCCTTCTGAAGATATCAAAAGTAAGAGAGGATTTCCTAGGCTAAATGGGGACTAGGAAAGATTTGAGGGGAAAACAGCAAAATATTCAATTCAGATACATGAACATCATTTAAATATTAGAATCCCTGATTTTGAATTTTGTTCCATTTGTACATGCTTGCACATTTCCTTTCCTGCATGAGTGCTGCTCCTCTCGATATCAGAGGAAGTTACATGTGCATATAGCGTGGAGAAAGAGTTCAGAATTTCTCCAGTAAAGGAATTTAAAATGCAAGTTTATATCTATAAAAGAACACTGACTCCATTATACTGTACTATACTTTCTCACTCAATTATACAATAGTGAGTACAAAGATACCACCAGGAGAATAAATGAAGTGTTGTCTCCTTTAATTACCAAATGAAAATGCCTCACCGTTATTTCCACTGTAACAAAACATCCGAGAAGGCATCTTCATGAGCGAGTCACCACTGCATATCTCCAGTTCTCTTATGCAACAAGGCCTTATGAAATCTTTTCCACTGAGGCTTCATTTAATTGACAATACTTCATTGCAATCACTGTGGACTGCCAGGAATAATAGTGAAATCTCTATGCTATAAAATCACAAAGGATAAGATATACATGAAGTCTACATGTACCACCAGGCTCTGCTGCAGCAGAACCCTTTGGGGTGACAGCAGCTTTTTTTACAATGCACTCTGAATCCCCTCGGGGGTGAAAAGCCATCAGGATTGCTAAGGGAGCCTTCTAATTAACATTGTGAAAGCCAAAGTGCTTTGATAAGAGAGACCGGGTATTCCAAGTCTTGCATCTTTGTGTGACTTATTTCCTCTAGTGCTTTCCAGTTTCATTATTGCTTATACCCTGTTTAACCCTGCTTTGTATGTAAGAGAGCAGTATGACTGCTCAGAGCTCCAGTACGAAACTGCAGAA